>CAICTM010000797.1:0-48390 GCA_903772945.1 Seminavis robusta
GACTATGTTGTATTGGCGAAGCAAAGAATAGCTGCATGTGGCTTTCACTTCCGCATACTTGACATTCGTGCTAACTTTGGCACAGTAAGAGTACTTGTAAACCACATTTCCATTATTCACCCTTTAATCTTAGTGTAAACCAGCTGCATTTGAATGCTCTGGTGCTTTTCTTGATGATGGCAACAGTATCCATGTACAAAGATGGATACACCATTAACGAACGAGAATGAGTCTGATACAGCCTGGCAGCCATCTCAGTTTGGGCAGCACGTCCAGGCACAACACCGAGCTAATGATCACTGCCTAGAATGCTCCAGCCTCGGCGAGCTCCAAATTTCCAGCAGCCATGACATCATAGACGCAATGATCCTTTTGGTCTCCCCAGTGTTCGCAGACCTTCTCCGCAGCAGTCTGGGCAATGGATTCACCAAGACGACGACCCACCTGTTTCAAACTAGGCATATTGCAAGTGACAGGGTGCTGTGGGTGCCTGTTTTTGCTTTGGAAGAGCTTGGGCTCACTTTCCAGAACTTGCCATTCGTTTCCAAAGGCATTAGCATCTGTCAGGGCAGTTCCATTGCGGGCAAGCCACTTGCCAGTCCTGTAGTCTCCCAAAAGACCCTTGCTATTTTCATACTCTAAAGGAGTGGCACCAACTGTCTTGATGCTGAGAAGGTCCTTGAAGGATTGGAGGACAATCTGCTTTCCCCTGCCAAGCTCAATCACAAACGTGTCCTGCTTGGAGCTCTTCTTCTCGTGCTTGATGGGGTATTTGTCAATCTTGTCCAGCTCAGCATTGGAGATTCCATTCACCATGTAACCACCATATTCACCGACCTCCAAAGTGTCCTCTCCAATGCGGACAGCGGCAGACTCAATGTAAGAATACTGGTTGCGTGCCTTTGTCCTAATGTGGATGTCCAATCCAGTTCCCTCATCAAACTCAGGGCTGCTGATAAAGATCAAGTCGCACTCCCCATGGAAGTCATACCACTCATTCATCCATGTCTAATTACAAACAAAACGGAACACTTGGTTATTCCAACCAAATAAAATTCATCAACTGGGCTGATTGTGGCTTGCTGAGTCATACCTTGAAGTGTGGGTCACCCATGCCATACGCTTCTCCAGGCTGCTCTTCCTGGGGTGGGTCTGTTATTCCCTTTGCCGCTCGAAGCTGTGCTTCTGAATAACCCAAGGAGATGTGCAACTTGTAGGTGGCACCATTTGGAATCCAATTTGTTGATGACTGATGAGGAGAACGGCAACATTCACCCACAGCAACAGTGTATGTGCCAGGAGTATTGAAAGTGTAGGTCAAGTAGGAGTCAAAAGGGGCGCTTGAGCCAGGATCACCACCGTCATCATCATTATATGCAAGGTAGTTTCCATTTGGGCCATACAGAGTCAGAAACGAATCTATGATGCCTGTATTGTCCACGTCGAAGATGGAAGCAATCATTCCTGTATTGGGGACCTCAAATGAGTAAAAGTCATAAGTACCATCCCCAGTCCCCTCAATGGTTACCCAAGGAAGTGTAGCAGAGTTTGAAATAATAGGATTGTACCCAAGAGTAAAGGCAGCAATGGGGATTTGCTGCAAAGTGGAAAGTATAAGACGAGGTGAGGGAAAGAACATGCCATTTAGATAGAAGACAAGAGTGAGGACAAACCTGAGCAGTGTTAATGTCATTGTTGGGTTCTTGTTCTTGAATGACAGAAGCGTGAGCCACTGACATGAGGGTCAGAAATCCAGCGACGACTGAGGAAGACTTCATGGTTGCCAATGGTAAGATCTGATGATCGTCGATTGAGATTGTGAGAAGGTTGAGTTTGTGTTGCTCTCTTCTGTCTGTTTTGGAAGCTTGGGTCTCTGGTGGCCGGCTGAGGTGTAAAGTTGGTTAATGGTTAATCTTTTGCCAGGCAGGAATAGAGAGGTGGGCGATTGATTCCATTCTGGTCTCTGCTGGAAGGAAGCTTTGCAATAGTGACTATCATTGCGCAGCCTGTGAGTAATCTTACTTAGTTCAGTCACTTTTTGCTGGTGTGAAAGAGGGTTTTGTAATGCAGGTACTAGTAGATACGGTAAACATTTCTACTATTTTGAAAATCAACCCTAGCTCTATTTACCTCAACCACCTTTCAAATGTAGTCTTCGTGCCTCCTGCCCTTACCTTCAAAAGGTGAAAGTTTCCTCACACGGTGAACTTCTCACAGTGCGAGGCTACTGTTCTCTAAATAGCCTGAGACGATCATCTGAATCTGGACATAGAAATAGCGATACCCCCGAGACAGACACTGCAGAATGCATTGTCGTGCTGGTACAGTAGTGCCCATGTACGCTTGTGCGGTTTCCTGCATTGCATCGTATCCACTGTCCAGGATACCGGTAATGTACTAGTGTCCAATGCAGTGATGGCCTTTTCGTGCTGGAAGAGGGACAGAAATTGATTGGAACAGGTCGCTGTAACAACTGCAACTGTAATCTTTGCTTCAGAAAAATTCCCTACAGTGTACTAGTACCTGGCACCGGTACCTGGTACGTGTACCGGACAGGAGGATGGGGATGCTCATACGAATTACCAGCCAGCAAAATTCCGTACTGGTGTGTTGCTCCAATACGGGACAGGTATCCATGTACCGGTAGGCCTCCTTAGGTCCTCAAGAAGTTCTTTTTTTGGTCTTTGTCACTGCTGCTGGTCCCACGTAAACTCTCAAGCATCGCTTTGTCACGAATACCTTGCTGGTGGTCTGTTGGCCGGTACGGTACGGGACAGGTATCTATGCGCATCTCTGTTGTCGGATAATTCAGTCACCAGCGACCTTCCTACTCTAAAACTCCGTTATTACTCTACTAGCTAGTAGAGACTAGCTGGCTAGTTGGAGCTTTTTAAACTCCATGAGCTACTGTACTTCGTGTAGTTTTTTAATTGGATTGCTAGCTAGGTTGGCCACGGTACACACGAACTTTCCGTATCGATATGGTAAAATTGTTTGGTCCAGTAGATCTGTTCCTCACAAGCGGTACGTATTTCACTAACTCCACTGGCTTCTTATCACCTGCGAGAAAAAGAAAATCGAGTGACAGTCGAATATCCACGTCTCGCTCCCAAACGCTGAGCTGCAATTCAATCAGAACATGTCTGGAGGCGCGGAAGCTCAGCCGATCGAGGACATTATGTCGATGAAACCCTCTCCTACCGTATGGCAGTGTTTCTGGCGAGGGCATGGTTTCTGCAGTACTGGTACTGGCCATGGTTTACCTTGCTTCCGCTGAGGAGGAAACGGCCAAGGGAGGGAAGCATGGAGGCGACTTCTTTAGTGCCGTGTTGGGAATCATCAAAGGAACGATCTGCGATTCTCTATTTGCCCCATGGATTGGCCAAATCCGGGTATGCAACAGCTATTCACATCATGCTGTTGGTAACTTTTTTGTTTCTATAGCTGTCAAAGCGTGCTCGACAGTAGGAAGTTGGAGCGTGATTCTCTGTTGAGTCCAGGACCATTGGACGTTTTTGGGTTTGGGATTAATTTGTTTCAATTTCAATTTCAAAATCCTCCCTTATGTTAAGGGAGGATTCGAAGTCTTAAGGGAGGATAAGGGAGGATTTAACGATTTTAAAAAGGAGTATGGTGAATCCTTTTTTTAAGATTTCCTTTATTCACCTTTTAATCTTACTGCAAACCAGCTGCATTTGAATGCTCTGTCCTCTGGTGCTTTTCCTGATGACGGCAACAGTATCCATACAAAGATGGATACACCATTTTCTTACATGCAAACAAACAAGAAAGAGTCTGATACAGAGTTTGATACAGCCTGGTAGCCATCTCAGTTAGGATGATGCGTCAAGGTGTGACACCAAGAACCTTCCCTACCAATCCAGCCAAACCATCCTGCAGCAAACTCCTGGCATTGCTTTCTTACACTGGACACACACATCACTCAAGGTGACCAGAGCAGAAACCTCTGCCTAACTTCACCAATGATCACTGCCTAGAAAGCTCCAGCCTCAGCAAGCTCCAAGTCTCCAGCAGCCATGACATAGACGCAATGATCCTTTTGGTCTCCCCAGTGTTCGCAGACCTTCTCCGCAGCAGTCTGGGCAATGGATTCACCAAGACGACGGCCCACCTGTTTCAAACTAGGAATATTGCAAGTGACCGGGTGCTGTGGATGCCTGTTGCTTTGGAAGAGCTTGGGCTCGCTTTCAAGAACCTGCCATTCGTTTCCAAAGGCATTGGCATCTGTCAGGGCAGTTCCATTGCGGGCGAGCCACTTGCCAGTCTTGTAGTCTCCCAAAAGACCCTTGCTATTTTCATACTCTAAAGGAGTGGCACCAACTGTCTTGATGCTGAGAAGGTCCTTGAAGGATTGGAGGACAATCTGCTTTCCCCTGCCAAGCTCAATCACAAACATGTCCTGCTTGGAGCTCTTCTTCTCATGCTTGATGGAGTATTTGTCAATCTTGTCCAGCTCGGCATTGGAGATTCCATTCACCATGTAACCACCATATTCACCAACTTCCAAAGTGTCCTCCCCAATGCGGCCAGCAGCAGACTCGATGTAAGAATACTGGTTGCGTGCCTTTGTCCTAATGTGGATGTCCAATCCAGTTCCCTCATCAAACTCAGGGCTGCTGTTAAAGATCAAGTCACACTCTCCGTGGAAGTCATACCACTCATTCGTCCATGTCTAATTACAAACGGAGGAGACAGCACTTGGTCAGACCACAAATAGTTTCATCAACTGAAATGATCATGGCTTGCTGAGTCATACCTTGAAGTGTGGGTCTCCCATACCATAAGCAGCTCCAAGCTGAGCTTCCGAATAACCCAGGGAGATGTGCAACTTGTATGTGTCGCCATTTGCAACAGCGCCACCTGGGAAATCTCCACAACATGAACCCAGAACAATGGTGTATGTGCCAGGAGTGTTGAAGTTGTAGGTCAAGTAGGAGTCACGGCGTACATTTGAGCCAGGATCAGGAGAATTCCGATCATCATTATTTGCAATTTGGTTTCCATTTGAGTCATACAGAGTGACATATGCATCAAAGCCCACCGCATTGTCCACATCAAAGATGGAAGCAATCATTGCTGCATTGGGGACCACAAATGAGTAATAGTCATGAGTACCATCTCCAGTACCCTCAATGGTTACCCAAGGAAGCGTAGCAGAGTTTGAAATAATAGGATTGTATCCAAGAGTGAAGGCAGCAAGGGGGATTTGCTGCAAAGTGGAATGTAGAAGGTCAAGGTGAGGGGAAGAACATGTCATTTAGATAGATGACAAGAGTGAGGACAAACCTGAGCAGTGTTAAGGTCGTTGTTGGGTTCTTGTTTTTGAATGACAGAAGCCTGAGCCACAGACACGAAAGTCAAAACTCCAGCGACGACTGGGGAAAATTTCACGATTGCAAATAATAATAAGATCTGATGAACAAGATTGGACTGGAGCGTATCTGAGGCCTTTTGGCTTTCTTCTGGGTGAGATTGTGAGAAGGAGGCAGGAGACTTTTTTGGCTACGGCTGTATGATAGCTGGCAAGAAGACGCCGCTATTCCAGTCACACCAGTTTCCGGTCGCGTAGAGCGTCGAGTTGAGTCGAGTCCCAGCAATTGAAGCGGTACGGTACCGAATGCGAGACCACCGCTAAGCAAATGACGGATGCTTCAGTAGTCACCATGCGACCTCCCGATTAGAAAACATCCTTTAGTCAACGACAGTACACTCAGCCACTCAGCACGCAGTCAGTGCTGAATAAAATAGTTGCGGTTCCGGGTTGGTACCTTGGCCACGGTACAATCCGCAGCCACGGTACTTTCCATAGCCGAAAAATGGTTTGTTCCAGTCACGAAAAGAAAATCCAGCCGAAGATCCAGGGCTTGTACTCCCTCTGCAAGAGGCAGCCTTTTTGGAATCTGACAGAGAAACCGCAACACCACCCTTTGCATTGTTGCCTTGTACATCTTTTTCTCCTTGACTTGTTGGATGGCGTTGGGCAACAATGTGAGGACAGGTACTCACGACATCTTTACCTCGGGACCAGTTGATACTTTGGTTCAGTTTGCATTTAGCCTTGCTGTCATCTTCACATTTCCTCTGCTGCTGGCAACTGCTGCCAGGACGATGGACAAGCTTGATAGGGGTGTGAGCTTCTTGGGAGGGCTGCCTGCTTGGGTGTTCTATTGCCTTCATTTTCCATCCCATTGTCCATCTGAGGCTCGCCGAACGATCAGGAACCCTTTCGCACAAACGAAAAGTCGTGAACACACTCTTTGCACTGATGGGGTTCCTTGCCATGGTTCTATCAACTACGACGACGCTGTCGTAGACACGATTCTGGGGGCTGCTAGCAAATGATGAAAGATCCTTTCAATGTAACACGCACTTCATATGTTGTCTATAGTTTTGTTAGTATTGAAAAGTAAATAGAGAGGTCGTGTACCAGGAACGAGACCTCAGCTCACATGTACAGCATAAATAGAATAGATAGATATTGCCTCTTTCATACCTCTGCGCTTAGCATGGGCAGTGGTTGCTGAAAGAACTTCAACAATTCGTTATTGACATCGGCTGGGGCTTCTTCAGGCGTGAAGTGTCCACAGTCCAAGTAGGAGACTGTCAAGAGTGAAGCCTTGTTGCTTTGAGGATTGCTTTTGTCCCTTGGCTCAATCCACTCCTCCCATCCTTTGGCATAGGTATCCCGAGGAAAGCTCTTGTCATTGCGTCCCCACAAAACCAAGATAGGAAGGTCCCTGTGAATCTTACCGTACTTTTCTACTTGTTGAACGCTCAGCCAAAGGTTCCTGTAGTACTCCAAAAGAGCATGAATAGCACCTGGCTGAGAGATTGCATCGCGATACATGTCCAATTCGGTGCGCTTCCAACATCCAGCGCACCCTCCACCACCCGGAGCTGCAAACCCATCTGGTTTGTTCGGATTGACTGGGGCACAAATGGTGCCTTCTGTGAGAGTGTTCGATACACACGACAAGGGACTGGGACCACAAGAGGGTGTGGGCCTCATGGTGTGTGTCAGTATCCAACTACGTTGGTAGGACAAGACCGCTTCGGGTATCCATGACGGGAGAAGCTGGCAGCACAGCGTGTACCAAGTGGACCACCAAAGTTGCTGAAAACAAGATGCCGAGGAGTAGTCCATCACAACATCCCTCCAGCGTCCCAGGTGAGGCGCATTCATCACGACTAGCTTCGTGGTATGATGGGGGAATCTTGCAGCAAAGGCCCATCCAATGATGCCGCCCCAATCATGCCCGACGATGTTGGCTTCAGTGTGCCCTAAATGAAGGATCAATGCTCGGATATCTTCTGTTAGTGTCTCCATGTCGTAACCCGAGTGATGCGTCCTTCCTTGGTCATCCGTAGTTGCCCTTGTCGGTGCGCAAGGCGGTTTATCCGTCAAGTTGAAACCACGAAGATCCGGAGCCACCACTCGGTATCCGGCATCTCCCAAGGGGACAATCTGGTGCCGCCAAGTGTACCAGAACTGCGGGAAGCCATGCAAAAGGATGACAAGAGGCTTATCGGTGGCCTTAACCCCTTCATCTTCATTGAGGTTTGTTGTTTCTACCCAATGGTAGTTGATTCCATTAATCATTCCGTGCCTGTGGATCCATTTGGGTCCATGATGATGAGGAATGTGTTTGGTGGTGATTGTCGAGGAAGAAGACAAACGTCTTGCGGGCTTGATTTTGGGGGTTTTCTTGGCCCATCTGGCTGCGTGAAGGGCTCTTGGGAAGCATCCTCCTTGTACCGAGGCTGGGCTGCTTGACCGTGTTGGAGGTAGATGATGGAGCTGCTGGATCTGACTGGCATAGCTAGGATGAAAATGAGCTGGAAAACGATGGTGGTAATGCTGCTGTCCCTCCTGGATCGATGAAAAGGATAGTGAAGTGAGTGAGAGGTGGTCACTATGGTCGCTCAGAACGGTGGGCATGGTCATCAAGTTAAAGTCAATGAGTTCAAGACCTCTCCGTGCTACCCCTTTCGTGCAAACGGCGATGGTGGTCTCGGAACTGGATAAACCTCCTTTGGTGGTTGTCTCATAGATGCTGTTGCCGGTGTCCCCTCGTCCCCATGTCCCGGAAGGTCAAACAAGAGCCGATATAGTCGAAGTGAGAAGTAGCCGCCATAGTTAATCAAGGGCCACATACACAACCGATGCCACCTCGACTAAAACGTCCATTTTCCGTCCAATGTTTTTTTGTTGGCTTTCGGAACGGTCAACCACCGGCTCAGGCAAGGTTTTTCTCGAACGTTCTTGATTGTTGTTCTGGCGAAGTTCTGAACTTTTGGTGCTTCTGGTTTCTCAAACCGCTTTTCTGGCTTCTCTCCACCGCCGCGTGCGCCAAAGCTTGGCGTTACCGAACCCCTTAAGCGAGCGGATCGTGCTCTCTATAATTACCGTACAGTGCGGGCGCATCGTTGCTCGTACTTAGACCGGCCAGATTTATCGTTGCACCTCTCTCACATTTTCAGCAATTTCAGCGAAAGGATTGCAAAGTCCCAGTCCACAGTTCGGAAAACTACGGAGCCATCACGGCAGATGAGCTTTTCCCTTCATACCCAAGGCAGACAATCTCGCTCTGATTGACTAAGCTAACAATAACCATTGCCGTCGTGATAGCTTTCAGGCGTTGACGCATTCATTCATCATTCATTATGCATAACAACAACAACACAATGAGCGCACGGAGACAGAGAACCACGCAATCGCGAATTCGTCATGCCGGGCATGGACCGCGTCGATCATTCACAACAATGGCGCTTTTAGCAATGACAGTATATCCTTCATTGGCAAAAATCCCAATACTTCCAGCTCGAGACCACGTTCCCCAGGACCGCACCTTCGAATTTGGGCGAGAACCATGTCGGCTGAGTTTCAGCTCAGACGGAGGAATGACGTTGATATGTGAAGATGTTTCAGGTCCACCGCAAGCACCGAGTTCAGTAATTGATGTTGGGTCGACATTACCTCCTGCTACAAATGCAGATAGAGAAGAAAATGATGCATCCGCTGGTGTTCCGGTACTGGAAGCTGCAACAAATACGCCAACTGTCGCCACGGCTGAGCCTCCTACCATTTTGCCAACTCTCCCAAGCACGGATAACACAGCAGTGGGTCCCACAATCACTCCTGCTGATACTTCTGCGACAAGCGCGCCCACAAGGGATGAAGCTAACATGTTCCCATT
The DNA here is from genome assembly GCA_903772945.1 of Seminavis robusta. NCBI lineage: Eukaryota > Bacillariophyta > Bacillariophyceae > Naviculales > Naviculaceae > Seminavis > Seminavis robusta. The sequence goes on from CAICTM010000797.1 coordinate 9,219, forward strand.
AGAGCCTCCAACCACCAGCCAACCTACAGCGTTGCCTACAGCACGCCCAACCAGTACGCCTACAGAGTTGCCTACAACTAGCCCAACAGGTGTCCCCACAGGCTCTCCAACAGTTGGCCCAACAGGTGTCCCTACAGGCTCTCCAACAGTTGGCCCAACAGGGGTTCCTACAGAGTCTCCCACGACCGAACCCACGGGGGTTCCTACAGGCTCTCCAACAAGTGCTCCAACAAGTGCTCCCACCACGAGTCCAACCACAAGCCCAACCAGTGTTCCTACAGCTAGCCCAACTGATGCTCCTACAAGTTCTCCCACAACTAATCCAACAGGGGCTCCCACAACTAGCCCAACAGCGGATCCTTCTAAGGGCCCAACATGTGTTCCTTCAGGTCGTCCCACAGCCAACCCAACACTATCTCCCACAATTGGTCCCACTGTGGCTCCAACGGGTTCTCCTACAGTTGGTCCCACTGTGGCTCCAACAGGTTCTCCTACAATTGGCCCCACTGTGGCTCCAACTGGCTCTCCTACAATTGGACCAACTGTGGCTCCAACAACTTCTCCTACAATTGGCCCAACTGTGGCTCCAACAAGTTCTCCCACAGTTTCTCCAACAGGGGCCCCTACAAGTATTCCAACCATTACACCCACTCTGTCGCCCACAATAATGCCCACTATCAATCCCACAACAAGTCCAACTTCTTCGCCAACTATTGCACCCACAGTGTCCCCAACAGATGCGCCAACAACAGAAGACGTATCCGAACTAGGCAATCCGTATGTGACATCAGCGCCATCGCAAGCACACTCTGTCTACACTACAGCGATCAACACAATGTCGCCAACTCAGTCGAAGCTGCACCCGACTTACCGTCCCACCACGGGCGGAATGATCAAGCTTTCTGATACACCTACTCCCAGCATAGCTCCTAGCATTTTGCCAAGCATGGCGGAAGACGGCGATCGAGAAGACGAGTCAGAATCAGGACAGGCCATTTATCCGAATTCCGAGACGAATCATCCAACCACGTCTCCTTCGTTGACGCCTTCATCGGCCCCTTCTTCGGCGCCGTCCGAGAGTCCCAGCACAACACCGACACAGAAACCGACCAAGCCTCCTAAGGGGAAAAGTCCGAGCCCAACAAACTATCCAAGCGCCAGACCATCTACTGGTAGTCCAATGTATTACTTCGTTGTAGGATCCACCGCTGCACCGACGACTGATTCACCGACGACTGATACACCAACGACTGATGCGCCGACGACTGATGCACCGACAACGCCGTTGCCAACAGCAATTCCTTCTTATTCCCCAACTCAGAGCAACGTTCCCACCATTGAGAAATACGAAACAGACACCCCAGGACCACCAACATATCCAACGACGCCTCTACCAACCAAAACGCCAAGCGAAGCTCCTACTTCGGCACCCACACAAGTTGAAACCGACGGTGGTGAAAGCATTGAAGTAACTACAGCTGAACAAAGTGCACAAGACAGTGGCGGCTTCACGTTCAACTTCCCAACTACGCCGAGTCCAGGGAACGCAACTAGTGCGCCCAGCAGCACAAACTCGGATGGTTCAGCTTTCGTGTTCCCGACAAGCGCGCCTGTTGTCACACTTGATGCTGCAACGAACAGCCCTGCTCCTTCAATGCTAGTACAAATCATAATGACAGAATCCCCAGCCGTCCAAGTTGGAAGGGAAATAGATGATACTTCGTCGCCTATTACTCTCGACGCAAATGGAGCGACCAACCCGTCCGAATCATTTCCATCACCTACAGTCCCTCCTACCGCCAGGCCAACTCGTTTGCCGACAACCAAATCGCCAACTTTTCTTCCGACTGCTTTGCCCACGAATTCTCCGACAACAAGTCCCTCAGATATTCCCACTGGGTCGCCTTCAATGGTCCCATCTGACAGTCCCACAGCAGTTCCTTCCGCATCACCCTCGATGGCTCCATCCCTCATGCCCACTGCGTCGCCCTCCATTGCTCCATCAGACAGTCCCTCAAATGACCCTTCTTTATCACCCTCGTTGAATCCGACGGAGAGTCCCTCAGATGTTCCCTCAGCACCACCATCAGCGGTTCCAACCAATGTGCACAGTGAAGAACCAACAGCAGTAACTATCATACCCACCAGCGAAGGAACAAGTGAGGAAGCTGTGGTCACATCATCTCCCACCACCACAACTGCAAATGCTTTTCCAGACTATTCACCAAGTCCAAGTTTTGGGGATGTAGATGTCCCACTAACATCAGTTCCCACTACAGGCAGCTCAATCAAAGAAAAGGAAACTGAAATGCTCACTGGGGCTCCTACAAGGGATGATGCTGAATCTTTGACCCAATCCCCAACCGACTCTGGTGGATACCATTTTGACATCACAAGCTCTCCTGTGGCTTCCCCAATTATGGAGGCATCAACAAATGTACCAACGGAAGAAGCTACACAAGAAGATGCTTCATCATTAGTTGAAGATCCTGATGCTACCAGTTCCCCCACTGATCCTGAATCGGTAGCAACAATGATGCCTACTGGTTCCTCTTCAACAAGTGCACCAACAATAGAGACCACAGAAGAAACTTCCCAAGAAGATGATTCACCATTATTTGATCATCCTGTCAGTACCAATTCTCCCACTATTGATTTGACGGGTTCTGCTACAGCTGTACCAACCACGGAATCTACAACACGCGAATCAGGCTCTGTAACCACCTCGCCCACTATGGAGACAACCGAAGAAACTTCACAAGAAGATGCATCACCAGTTAGTACAAGTTCAACCACAACCATGGAGCCTACTGGTTCTTCTTCAACAAGCACACCAACTATGGATGCCACAACAGAAGCTTCACAAGAAGATGCCTCACCTTTGTTTGATGATGCAGCTAGTACAAGTTCAACCACAACAATGGAACCTACTGGTTCTTCTTCAACAAGCACACCAACCATGGAGACCACAGCAGAAACTACCGAGGAAGATGCCTCTCCATTGTTTGGAAACCCAGCTAGTACAAGTTCAACCACTACAATGGAGCCTACTGGTTCTTCTTCAACAACCACACCAACAATGGAGGCCACAGAAGAAACCACACAGGAAGACGAATCACCATTGTTTGGTGACCCGGCTAAAACCAGTTCTCCTACAGCCAATGCAGCAACAGGCTCTCCCGAATTTGAAACAACAATGGAGCCTACCAATTCTTCATCAACAATCTCACCAACCATAGAGACCACAGAAGAAACCACACAGGAAGATGCCTCACCATTGTTTGGCGATCCAGCTAGTACAAGCTCAACTACAACAATGGAGCCCACTGGTTCTTCTTCAACAAGCTCACCAACCATGGATACAACAGGAGAAAGTTCGCAAGAAGATGCATCTCCATTGCTTGGTGGGATCAAGCTAGTACAAGTTCAACCACTACAATCGAGCCTACCTTCTTCCTCGACAATCACACCAACAATAGAGACAACAGAAGAAACTTCACAAGAAGATGCTACACCATTGGATGATCCAGCTAGCAGTACAAGTTCAACCACAACAATCGAGCCTACTGGATCCTCTTCCGCTTCAACAAGCTCACCAACCATGGAGACCACAGAAGAAACTACACAGGAGGATGTCTCTCCATCGTTTGGCATTCATCTAGTAGTACGCCCACAACTACTACCACTACCATGGAGCCTACCGCCTTCTCTTCCTCATCAACAAGCTCACCAACAATGGAGACCACAGGAGAAACTACATTGGAAGATGCCTCTCCAAATTTTGGTGGTGATCAAGCTAGTACAACCACTACAATGCATCCTACTGGTTCTTCTTCAACAACCACACCAACCATGGAGACAACACAAGAAACTACACAGGAAGATGCCTCTTCAATGGAGCCTACTGGTTCTTCTTCAACAAGCTCACCAACCATGGAGACCACAGCAGAAACGTCACAGGAAGATGCTAAACCATTGGATGATCCAGCTAGTAGTACAAGTTCATCCACAACAATGGAGCCTACTGGTTCCTCTTCCTCTTCAACAAGCTCACCAACCATGGAGACCACAGAAGAAACTACACAGGAAGATGTCTCTCCATCGTTTGGCGATTCATCTAGTACAAGTTCATCCACAACAATGGAGCCTACTGCCTCCTCTTCCTCATCAACAAGCTCGCCTACCATGGAGACCACAGAAGAAACTACATTGGAAGATGCCTCACCACTGTTTGGCGATTCGGATAGCACCAGTTCTCCTACAGCCAATGCTGGAACTGGATCTCCTGGATCTGAACAACAATGGAGCCTACTGGTTCTTCTTCAACAAGCTCACCAACCATGGAGACCACAGAAGAAAGTACACAGGAAGATGAATCACCATTGTTTGATGATGCAGATACTACCAATTCTCCCACTGCTGCTGTCACAAACTCCCCTTTGTCTACACCAACAGTAGCCACAAGTTCCACCTCTGTGCCCACTGAGGAAATGACACAAGAGGATGCTTCAGGACTCTTTGACAACCCAGATAGCACTGTTTCTCCCACAGCTGCTTCAACAGGCTTCCCTACATCAGTGCCAACTGCAGAAAATACTGGTGGTGCAAGCAAATCAAGCAACCAACCAACAGCAGAGCTCACACATGAGAACACTTCTCCTGGTTCTCCTACAACTGCAGCTTCCAGTTTGACTTCCTTGACATTTGTGCCAACACAGGAGACAACTCAAGAAGACATCTCAGAACTGATTGATGCCCCAGATAGTACCTTGACCCCTTCCACTGGCGCCACACACCTTCCCACATCTCCGCCAACTATAGACTCTACAACAAGCGCAAGCTCTTCAACAACAAGTTCACCAACAATTTTTGCCTCAGAAGAAAACACACAAGAAAATGTTTGGACGGCTCTGCCAGTCTATGAAGACATGGACAATACATCTTATCCAACTTCTTCAGCTAGTGGATCTCCTGCATCACTGCCAACAATGGCTCCTTCAATTTTTAGCTCACTGGCAAACGTTGCTACAGAAGTTACTAAGGAAGAGAGCATTTTGACCTCACCTCCATTTTTTGATGACTACAAAACAACTGATCCCACATCTGAAACAACAGAGGTTCCTACATCTCCACCAACCATGGGATCTTCAGCTGGTTCAACCTCATGGACAGGGTCACCAACAATGGCCACAACAGAAGAAACCACACAAGAAGATGCTCTACCGCTGCTTGATGACCCAGACAGGACAACATCTGTGCCAACAGAGGAGACTGCACAAGAGAACATTTCAGCACTGACTGGTGGCCCAGCTGAAACATTCTCTCCCTCTGCTGGTGCCACGGGCTCTCCAACAACTCTACAAACTATGGAATCTACAAGTGCAAGTTCTACATCTGAAGAGAGTATTTCCACCTCAACCCCATCATTTGAGACCATCTATCCGACTGCTCTTGATAGCAGCACAGTGGTTGACAGTGTTCACAGCAGTTTGCCAGAAAGTCTAAATACTGGAATCCCCACTGAGGCGCCCAATGAAACTCCTCTTGATAGTCCCACTTCAGTTCCAGTGGTAACTCCTACAGCTCCCACTAAAAGCCCCACCGCGAGCCCTCATGCTGATGTCATGCCAACGGTGTTGATTCTTGACGAGCAAACCAAGACTCCATCAGTGCAGACCGATGGCGAAGAAGAGGTGCATTTAGGTGACGAAACTGCTGCAACCAGTACGACCTCACCTTCTGCTGACCAAACTATTGAGCTTTGGGGATCTGGTGAAAACCTCGATTCTGTGTCCGGCGCAAACGTCACCGCCAGTGAAATACCAACACTATCGCCGACTGTCTCCGTCGGAGGGGTGGACGGGCCAACAGGCAGCGCTGCGTTTACGGCGTCGCCCACATTCATTCAGGATAGAGAAGATGAACCTCCAGAGGATGTCATCACGCTCACATTCCATCCGCTACACTCATCAACTAACAAACCATCAGCTCATCCGTCGCAAGCCCCCTCAGCGCGACCATCGCTGTCTCCCAGCGACTTTCCCTCTGTTGCTCCAACCGAACCAGCACCAACAACAAGGTGCGGGACAACTCCCAATGAACGGCGCGCAGACATTTACACTGTCGCAGCTGCAATTTCTGGCTACGAAGTGTTTGACGACGTGGAGGGCCCCCATTATCAAGCAGTCAGGTGGTTGATGATTTCGGATGATGTTCAAATTTGCGCCAGCGATGAGAACATGGTCCAGCGATATGTACTGGCGCTGCTGTACTATGCAACATCAGGTGACATTAACTGGCGGAAGTGCTCACAAAGCGCAGACACACCTTGTCCCGAAGGCCATGTCAGGTTCCTTAGCGGAACTGATGAATGCGACTGGGACGGTGTCACATGCGAAGATGGCAAAGTCACTCACCTCAATCTTGGTAAGGCAACTCGTCGTTTCTGCGCCCGCAACGCAACCCTGCAGGATTGTGATTCTAAATCATGCTTTCTACCTCTCCCATTGTTCCCTTGTAGATGAACGGCAACTTCATGGACAACTCCCGCATGAGTTGTCCGCTTTAGATGAGCTGCAAGAAATAGATATGGATAGCAACTGGCTGGTCGGTACGATTCCAGAGACTCTTGGCAGTCTTTCCAAACTAGAAATCCTCGATCTCGACAGGAATTCCTTGTCGGGAACGATTCCTGAATCGATTTACTCTGCACCATCCCTTCGGAATATTGATCTTGATTACAACAGCTTGTCGGGGTCCATCTCGACGGCGATCGGAAACCTCAGCAACCTGTTCTTCCTGCAAGTCGACTTCAACCAGTTTACGGGCACCATCCCAACCGAGGTGGGCAACCTCCCGAACGTTCACTACTTTTCCGTTTTGGGCAACGATTTCGATGGTGAAATACCCACGGAGCTTTGCAATGGGTTTGTTCATATTTATGCCAATTGCTTCATGTGTGACGAGGCAGGTTCGTGTTGTACAGCTTGCCTGCCTGGTGAATCATAAAGCTCGGCGAAGAAGCAACATATTATTCGCGATGTTGGGTTCAGCTTCCTCATCCTTTTTCTTGTTGGCTGCGTGCTGTCCGCATGCGCCACCCGCCACCCGCTCAGCATCAACACGGCATCAACATACCGTTCCCATGCTTCCCCTGGAAGGTTTCCTAAAACTCGCAGCCCCGCATCCCGCTACTTGGTTGGCTGCAACCACTGGTGAAAAAGTGTACAACAGACATATCTTCATCTATAAACTCATAACGATTAATAACAAGACCTGACATATGCATCCTATCTTTTCAAATTTCAGAAGGCGTACTTCAAGTAGTCTACTGTTACCGCTGGTATCATGCATCGCAGTCCTGTCTCGGATTGGAACATTGCAGCTATAGCTAGAAACGTTGCTTCACGGTGGAGTCAACGTAGCAAGGATTTGCCTGTATACTAGTTGCAGTCTCCGTGCCTGTCGCCGTGCTCGTCTTGTCTTGTACAGTACCAAGCAGGGTGTTCATCTCATTCGCCTTGATCTTGGCACCCCACTTGGTGTAAGACGAGAGAGCACTTTCTATGAATGGTTGGGCTTCCTTGTCCCGTCCACGTTTTCGTAACGCCATGGCGGCACGTTCAGCCGCGATGCTCTGCTCCATTAGGGCACCCTCTTTCTCCGCCAACTCCATAGCACGCTGGTACTTCCGCAGACCAGAATCAAGCTTTCCATTTACAACGTCGAATTCGGCCTCCAAGATAACTGCATTCTTGAGGCAGTTTTCAGGCGAAACCACGGCCTGCCTTTGGAACCGCATCAGAGTCCATCGCGCTCTATTGAGCAACTTTTGTCGCTGCCGAAAACCTTTGCAACGCTCCGCCCGTGACAGGTTTGCCATGGCATCGACGAATGTTCCCAACCGCACGGCCATCACCATGACCACTTTTTCGTCCAGTTTTCTCAATCCCTTGCTCATGAGCCTGCACCTCTCCCAGTCCTGATAGAGAAACGCCGCCACCAGATTCAGCCCGTAAAGTTCATACTGCAGTGACTGATGACCTTCGGCTTTGGCGAAACGAAGCGTTTTTTCAAAGTTGATGAATTCCCCGTCCAGAATGGAAGGATTCCTCGATTCTTCTCCCAATAGATTTGCCACTAGTTGCATCAGCACCTCGTGATAGGCAAGGACTAGATGCTGCTTATATGCCACAAATGTCTCCCTGTAGACTTTCATGTCGCGGAATACCCGGCCCAGAGGTTGAGATGAGTACATGGCGCAATGGCATGAGAATTGGGCACCGTACATGGCAAACTCTGTATCACCCGTCGTCATGCCATAGCGAAACGAGCTGAGTAATGGATCAATGGACAGTCGCACTGGATACTTGGAAGGATAGCTAAAGAGATGCGACATGAGCAAGACTCGAGCGGCCCATGCTTGCCCCCCAATCAACTGGTTCAATTCGATTCCAAGGTCTGCAAAACGACATCCTTCGTCAATCTTTCCCAGCGAACAGAGAATCAGTCCATACGACGTGAATCCAAATCCACTCATGGCTGACAGACCGTGCCGTAATGTGATTTGTACCATTCGCATGGCCAATAGCGGCGCCAAGAGTGGTTTGGAAATGAAAAAGTAGATGAACACGACGTTCAAGATGCTCATGGCAGCGGACTTTTCCCAATTATCCATGAGTTCCAGATCCAAAATCTTGTCATTGGTCATTCCTTGGAGCATCATGCTAGTCCGCACAAACTCTCCAACCACATGCATCAACCCACCATTTCTCGGCAGTGGTTCATGGAGCTCCTCCAGCACCCCCAAAGAGACATCAATGGCATCTTGTAAGCGATGCATGGATCCCAACGAATAGATGCGCGTCGAGTATGCCTGAATCTTGTCTTGCATACAGGTGGCATTCGCTAGGATTTGATCCACCAACTCTTTGCTGGCTTGCGGGTTGCCAATGGCATACTCCACTTCAGCCGCATGCGTGTAGAGTGGCAATGCCAAGGAATAACAGTCACTCCAGAGCCGTCCTCCCAACAATTCAATTCCCGATTCAAAGTAAGACGCGGCGGTTCGAAACGACGATGCCCGCAGGACCAATTTGCCCGCGTGCAAACAGAGTCGTGCCGCACTGACTCGTTCTTCCTGGTCGGTAATGAGATGCATGCCTCCCAATTGCAATTGATGGACAATCAGAGGTGAATTGTCGAGTAGTTCTTGCGATGTTTCGTACGAGTTCCAGAGCCGTCGACAGAGGAACAAGTGAAAGGCGGGTTTGTCGTCAATCATGGAGTAGACAGCTTGTTGTACTCTGTCGTGCACAAAGGCGTAGTGGCGTCCATCCGTTGCCGGTACGAGAAAACACTTTTGTTGCAAGGATTCGACGTACGGCGAACAATCATTTGGTTGTTGTCCTTCTTGTCCAGTGTCAGTAATAATAATCCGATCCATAATGGCCTTGTCAAAGGTGGCTCCAAAGCACGCCGCAACAAACAAGACTTCCCGTAGTGGCGTCGGAAGTTTTTGTATTTTGGAACAGAGGAGTCCGACAATATCTTTTCCGGTGGATGCAAAAAAGGAATTGAGCGCGGCATAGTCGACCGTGACGACACCCTCGACGGTGCGGTGGAGCAATCCATTTTCCGAGAGAGACCGTAGAAATTGAATGGTAAAGAACGGATTGCCTTGGGTGTGATCGTGTACCACTTTGGCCAGTGCTTCACACTCTGATATTGAGGCAAGTTGAAAAATATCCAAAAGGAGCGTTTGCATGGCATCCAATGTCAAGGGTCCCACTCGGATTTCGGTAATGTCGAGTTCGTAACTGTCTTCCAATCTCCGTAACATAATGGACAAATCATCTTGCACGCCAACTTCATTTCCTCGACACGCGCCCAGTACCACGAGTCCTTCCACGTCGGGATGGGTGAGTATCGATGCCAACAAATCGACGCATTCCTTGTTGGCCCATTGCAGGTCGTCGAGAAATAACACCACGGGATGATCGGTGGAACAAATGACACCCAAAAAGGCGGAAAAGACAAATTGGAATCGTTTCTGAACTTCCAATCCTGGCGGCATACTGCTAGTGTTGTCATTGTCGCGATGATGATGATGATGATGATGATTGTTGTGGTTGGACGCCAGCACGTCTTGCAATGCCGGGATCATGTGGGTCAAGAGTTGTTGTCCTTCGTCTCCCACGGCGGCTGTCACAGCCTGTGCCATTTCCTGTCGTTGTTCGTGAGGTACCTTCTCCATGACACATCGCGCATACTCGGTAAATGCCTGTACAAACGCTCCAAAGCTTTCCATGGGTGGCGGTTTACTCATTTCGTCTTGCTCTTGCTGTCGTTGCAGGGACGACAATTGATCGAATTTGCCCCACAAAAAGTAGCCGTTGCGGGCTTGGACGGGGCTGCGGAGACTCCGCGCCAGAACAGTCTTGCCATTGCCACTGTTTCCCGTAATCAACACGAGCTCGTTTTGAAGGGCTTCTCCCGATACAATCGCCGTGAAACGATCCAACAATTGTTGTTGCTCGTCTTCGCGGTCGTATAGCTTGCTAAAGTCGCCCATTAACATCGTTGGGGATTCTGTCATGGTGTTGTCATGAGCTAGTACTCTTGCGTCCAAGGAAGACTTGCTGGTATCCATGCTATCCTACCGTATCGATCGTACTGCTAGCTAGATAGCTAATATAACTCCAAACCACCAAAGGATAGGTTGTTGTGGATGTGTTTCTTGGACACACTGGTCTTCCTTGCTTGGCCGGAAGCTCTTCACTGTAGCAACGAAGCAACCTGAGAAGAAAAGAAAATGAGGCAACCAGTGATGAGACAGTTAGTTTGGAGACGAAGAGACCTCACCGCATGGTGGCAAAAGCGGCTTGCTGTGGCAAAAACGCTGTGGAAGCAATTACATGTATTAATTAATTAATTTGTTGAAGTTGTCCAACCGAACCAATAACAAATCCTCTTGCAACAGTCACCAGGCATGTTTCAATGTCAGTGGCGAAACATCGCAAAGCCTTTTGAACAATTAGCCATTAGAGCTGCTTTTAAAAAAAGGCAAGTCATCCAGACTTGTGTGGTTCACACGTCTGACTCGAAACGAACCTCAGAGAATTTGAAGGAAAAGCAAACTTTGGAGCCAATAGAAACGAGAAAGGAGTCAAGTCTATTAGCTATCCAGAAGGAACCATGGCAAGAACGAACAAACAACAGACAAAACAACCCAAGCCACTACAAGGACAGGCTCGGAATCCCGTTGCCAATGAAACGATCAAAATGCTATTGAAGGGACAAGTATCCCCCAATTACAAGAATGATGCATCGTCCAAACGACGTTTGGCGGCGGCACTCCAGTCGGCGCAATTAATCCCCGACACGAGGATGTTGCCCATTCCTGCCAGATATACGGCTACGACGTCCCCACAGGTGATCCTGTACAGAGGTGGATCCTGGGAGGCTGCCGAATGGGTTTTGGAACGGCTACAACAACCGCACCACCGTCAATACTACCCAACGAGCGACAACACGTGGGGCAAACCAGTGGTGTTGGATTACGCGTCCGACTCCAACCCAGGTGGATGCTGGAGAGGAAATCAATACGGGACACAAGAAGAACATCTTTGCCGGACGTCGTCGCTGGGGTTGAGTCTGGAGCGATTGCAATTGCAGCTGCAACGCCCCTACTCGATTCCGACCCATGGCTGCGTCTACGTGCAAGACGTGGCGGTCCTGTTGTGTGAAAGCACTGGTCACTGGCGTAATCGACCTCTGTGGTGCTCTGTTATTGCGGCGGCTCTTCGGAACGCCGACAATCACAAAGACTTCATTCAAGCCAAGGTACGGGGAGTGGTGGCAGCAGCCAGTGGACATGGCGCGTTGGTGGGAGGAGCGTGGGGGTGCGGAGCCTTTGGCAATGACACGGCAGATGTTGCCGAAGCTTGGCGCGTAGCCGCGCTTCGGGCCCCTTCTGACATGGCCTTTCTTGTCATGGCGCTACCTAACAAGGAAGCTTTCGCGGTCTTTCGCCAGGTGTTCCCAGACTCATTGGTGATTGACCCACAGCAACCACAAGGAAATACGATCAAGAGGAGAAAATAAGTGAGCTAAACAAAAAATGTGGGTGAGAACTCAATGCCGCTACATCCTTTAATTGGCCGAGGCCGACCTGTTGGGGGAAATGGATGGCAGCCCTTCGGTACTTTGCCAACCACACGTTGCTCCCATGCGGCGATCACCACTGCGACGGGAACGTCCAAATTGCGTATCGCCTAGTATAGCCAGGTTGACAACTGCTAGTGTATATCTGTCAGCAAAAGCGGCTCCTTTGAAAACGAGTTTCTTAGTAAACAACCTCTGCCTTACCCTCACTAATGATCACCGCCTAGAAAGCTCCGGCCTCAGCAAGCTCCAAATCTCCAGCAGCCATGACATCATAGACGCAATGATCCTTTTGGTCTCCCCAGTGTTCACAGACCTTCTCCGCAGCAGTCTGGGCAATAGATTCACCAAGACGGCGGCCCACCTGTTTCAAACTAGGCATATTGCAAGTGACCGGGTGCTGTGGATGCCTGTTGCTTTGGAAGAGCTTGGGTTCGCTTTCAAGAACCTGCCATTCGTTTCCAAAGGCATAGTCATCTGTCAGGGCAGTTCCATTGCGGGCAAGCCACTTGCCAGTCTTGTAGTCTCCCAAAAGACCCTTGCTATTTTCATACTCTAAAGGAGTGGCACCAACTGTCTTGATGCTGAGAAGGTCCTTGAAGGATTGGAGGACAATCTGCTTTCCCCTGCCAAGCTCAATCACAAACATGTCCTGCTTGGAGCTCTTCTTCTCGTGTTTGATGGAGTATTTGTCAATCTTGTCCAGCTCAGCATTGGAGATTCCATTCACCATGTAACCACCATATTCACCGACCTCCAAAGTGTCCTCTCCAATGCGGACAGCAGCAGACTCAATGTAAGAATACTGGTTGCGCGCCTTTGTCCTAATGTGGATGTCCAATCCAGTTCCCTCATCAAACTCGGGACTGCTGATAAAGATCAAGTCACACTCTCCGTGGAAGTCATACCACTCATTCATCCATGTCTAATCGTGAACAAAGGAGAGAACACTTGGTTAGTCCACAAAAAAGTTTCATCACCTGGGCTGATCATGGCTGGCTCCATCGTACCTTGAAGTGTGGGTCTCCCATACCATAAGCAGCTCGAAGCTGTGCTTCCGTATAACCCAGGGAAACGTGCAACTGGTACGAGGCACCAGTTTGAACCGGGCCCATTGGGGGTCTTACTCGAGGATCATATCGACCCACAGCAATGGTGTATGTGCCAGCAGTAGGGAAGTTGTGGGTAAAGTAGGGGTCACGGGGCGTATTTGAGCCAGGATCACGACCACCATTATTCCCGACTCGAATGACATTTCCATTTGAGTCATACAGAATGAGATACGAATCATAATATCGTATCAGTGAGGTGGTATGGTCAATGTCAAAGATGGAAGCAATCATTCCTGGACTGGGGACGGAAAATGAGTAATAATCCAAAGTACCATCCCCAGTGCCCTCAATGGTTACCCAAGGAAGTGTAGCAGAGTTTGAAATAATAGGATTGTACCCTTGAGTGAAGGCAGCGGCAGGGATTAGCTGCAAAGTGCAAAGTAGAAGGTCAAGGTGAGCGGAAGGACATGCAAATTTTATAATTGATGACTACACTCCAAACTCGAATATAAGAAACTCCACTATAAGAAAGCGAGCCCTGAGATTCTAGAAAATGTTAAGAACATCTTGATGCTGAAATATCACAGACTTGTAAGAAAGCTTCCCAGTATTAAGACCTCAAAGCATAAGAAATACTACTAGTCTGACACCATGAAAATGCTTCAAACTTGTGCTTACATCTGCAAAATTTTCTGCCTCACGGCAGACACAGTGATCACCATCTGTATTTGATCCAACCCAATTTATGATTCCTGAGCAAGTTGAACCAAAATGCCCAGGTTCATTGCGTGTATCCAAGCACTGCCCTGCTTGACCTAGAAGCATAGTAAGAAAGTCTTCTATGCTGAAATTGGCTTGTTTTGTTAGAAACAATCTGAGGGGCAAAAATGGTGCTGTACGGTAAGAAAGGCCCAGGGCTGCACCGAATTTAGAGATTTCTTATATGTGAGTTTGGAGTGTAGAGTGAGGACTAACCTGAGCAGTGTTAATGTCGTTGTTGGGTTCTTGTTCTTGAACGACAGAAGCCTGAGCCACTGGCACGAGAGTCAAAACTGCAGCAATGATCGAGGAAAAATTTCATGGTTGCCAATGAAAAGATGCAATTCTGAAGTCTTCAGAATTGAGATTGTGAGGGAGGCGACTTTTTGGTGTGGAGAGTGGAGGGCTGAAAGTACTAGCTAGTAGCAGCGAGGTGGCGGATGCTCTACTGGTACCGGGTACCGGTAGCTGCGCAACAATCGACCACTGTTATGATAGAAAAAACTGTTCTTTCTTGAGCATCCTCAATCCTCAAATCATTTCTCTTCTTCCAATTAGTACAGCGTGCTGTATACAGAATTGTTGCGATTTCTACAAAGAGCGACTGAATAGATTTAGAGCGTGCGAACTTGTACATTTTGTAGTGCTCTTTCTAACACCATGAGCTCAGAATACTAGCTAGTGCAAAATTTTGAATAGTGGAAACGGTAAATGGTCTAGCTAGCTTCATCGATCAAAACCTTCATATTGATGTCTCTTCTTATGCAGTACTGGAGTCCTGAATACTAGTATTTTATTAGAATACTCAGTAGATAATACTCGTACCAGTATTCGTAGCTACTTGAGGGAAAAATAAATACTCTACTGAGTACGTAGCTATTGCTGATTGCTGCGTACTGTACCAGTTCAGATCCAACCAAATGTCATCAGCTATAAGCAAAGAGCGATGTCATGACTGATGACTCTCGACTGAGTACCGGTACTCAGAGTGAGCTCCAGAGTAGCTGGTACCGGTACCTACCTCCAAGGTCGGGAAACCATTATGAAGTTTTGAAATTTTTCAAACAGTTTTAGTTTCTCATTTTAGTTTCATTTTCTCATTTCTAGTTTCTCAAGTTGAGAAACTAACAGTTTATTTTCTCATTTGAGATAATAGTTTCTCACTTCTGCTGTACGTTTACTATTAGTTTCTGCTATAGTTTCTCATTTCAAAAGATAGTTTCTCATTTTCGACAAAGAAACTAACTTTCTCATTTGAGAAATTAGTTTCTCAAATGAGAAAGTACACTGTAGTTTCCCAAATGAGAAACTGTCAAAAAGGATTTCAGTCATGCTTCCGGACCTTGCTGCTCATGAACGTAGTTACCGGTATGAACATATGAACGTACTGCTAATAAAAGATAAAGACTGGCTGCTGCCAGTTGCCATGGCTGTCTTATAGTAAAGACTGGCAGATCAAATAAATAGCCAGAATCTTGTGCAGTGGCTATTAATACAGTACCGCTACCTCTTGCTGTCCGGTACCGGTACCGGTAGCCCTGGGACACTACGGTACTGCCGTTCCAGTGTTGATTATTGTTACACACGCCTTAGAGCCAGTCCACACTCTATTCGAAGCACACACAATCCAAGTTCAAGAATCGAAGAATCGAAGCTTTTTCCATTCAATGACCTGCAATCGTGCTTGACTTCACCTTCCCAATCCAACCCCAGACTACGATCTCGATCCAAGTTACCTGGTCAAAAAATCTACCTTTCCATAGAAGTTTGGGGTATCCCTACCCCTACAGCAAGTTTGAATGGAAAAAACTCGATATTTTGATTCTCGATGTTTTTCGATCGCTGATATCCATGGTCACGTTCCGGCTAAGGGTTAGAGTTATGAATCCCGCGAACGGGAAAATGAATCCCTTTTTCGAATTGATGAATCCCTTCAGAGGCAGTGAGCACTCTCGATGGGTCTGTGCCGCTGTTAATGGCTCGTATGACCACTGTTTCCATCGAGAATGCCCACTTCCTCTCAAAGGATACATCAAACTAACTAATAGGCACTCGTGACTTGCTTATCAGAGGACGATTTGCCGCACATTACGTGTAATAGTGACATAGGAATGTTCGTCGAGTTGGTTAATGAAGATGCGGCGGTGTACGGCGGCCGATTCGATATTTTGGCCAAGACTACATCGTGGGAACGTTCCTAGGCTTATGAGGGAAGGATGGAAGCAGCGGGGAGTCATGGGCGAAGCTAACAAAGAAGTAGGAGCAGTAGGGAGGAGAAGCAGTTAGCAGCCACCATGGCGTTCGAGATGGCGTTCGAGACTGATGATTCCGACGATGATGCCATGGCTCTAGAGCTGTCGACACCAACAGAGCCCGACACCCTGGAAGACTTTTTTGAAGAGGCTGATCTTCATTGGTTGTCAGCTGATCAGACTCTCTCTTGGACGCCTATACGGAGCTAATGAATCACTTCTACTTCTCCTACTTGAAGCCGTTCTACGAATACTCCACAACAGACCTGAACGAAAGGCTCGGTGCTACTCTTGGTCATGCAATCGAGGAGGTCGAGCATCTTGATGAGCACTCATTCTGGACAAACTATGGGGTTTGGAGAGCACTCAACGTTGATGCTGAAATCAGCCAAGGAATATCTTTCCCGCTCCCACCGGCAGCAAGATTCATTCCATTCCAGAATGCCTATTGGAATGCAATGAAAGGTCCTTCTGATACCACAACGAAGCTGATTGACAATGTCGAAGAGAAGCTTGGCATTCGAACACCTCGAAACATCGCAACGGCTCGTCTTCTAACAATCGGTGGTGTTGCCTTCCACAGGACAAACCAAATGATCAAGACGAAGCTCTCCAAGCACAGCACCATCTTTAACGCTAGACATGCTGCCAACAACAGAGTCGACATGTCGCGAAGTATTGACTTGCTCATCCGTTGCATGGAGCAGGAACGGACAGGACCTGGTGCTGCTGCTGCGACTGCTTCCAACGGCAACAGTCGTCCTCTAATTGTTGCACCGGAAACACCTCCCCAACGTTTAAGGAGTCCGCAAAGCTTGGATGGGCTGACAGTTTGCAGGCTGGCTACACCCCCTGCAGAGGACGAGCTCTCAACGCTCTCCACCAAGAGCGACAGAGAGCTTGTGATGGACGAGTGCTGATGATCCGAGTTGCCGATCCGAATGCTGCTACGAAAGGAAAGAAGGTTGACATCCGCAAGCCTTGTCGCCTCTGCAAACAGAACACCGCCTTCTATTGCTCGGGATGCAAGAACTTCCTTTGTGCATTTGTGCCGGAGTATCAATGACAGAGAAGAAAGCAAAAGCCATCGATGCGGCCAACGACGGCATCGACCAACCCAAAGAGTTCATTCGTGTCCCCGTAATGACGAAGGACGATGAGTGGTCCCATTTCTTTGCGGCAAACAGCTGCTACTTGGTGCAGCATAAAGACGCGTTCGATAGCAAAGAGTGGGGATACGATGGCAACAGCAGTGACGGTGACGTCGAAGAGTAGAGTGAGGTGCCGCCAAAGAGTGAGTTGCCGCGCTAGCTACTGCTATGATGCGCTAGTGCAATACACGGCTCTTAGCCTTATTCGCGACTCGATCCTAGATAGGGTTTGAGTTCGACTCATGACTGAGTCTCTCGTGAATAGTCATTTGAGACAGGGTTCTCAATGACCGCTCTAGTCATACTAGGTCGATGATGAAACATCGCTCTAGATATTTAGCCAGCGTGGAGTACTTCCACGCTACTAGATCCATGCTAGACGAATCTTCCACGCGTTCCGTTTTAGGATCGTGGAGATACGTAGGATTACTACCGCAACCTACTCTATCACACTTTATAGCCTCCCGCGGGAGACCAGATCTACGATCCTTTGATGGTGATCTCTCTCGTTGATTAGTTTTCATAGCTTTCTAATCCTCTCATAACTTTCATTCTCTCAAACTCAAAACACTCGAAAGATCTTTACACTAGCTTTTAGCGTAGTGCACTAGCTAGTTGGCCAATCAATCGTAGTTTATAACATTTTCTAGTATACGATTATGCTATGTTTCTTATTGAGACTCGCCTTTCCACTGAACGTTCTAGCTAGCTAGCTAGCCGGAAAAGTGCTTGGCTTCGGAGGCAGCGAAGATAAGGCTGGCACGGAAGCGCTCACAAAGTTCGATGGCAACCGCCCTAGCATCTCTGTCACGAGGCAAAGGAGCAATAACTCTCACTTCGGTCAATCCTTCCGGAGCATCGCTGTCGGGGAAATGGAGTCTGAAGATGAAAACACGCTTGGTTGGATCATTGCGGCTCCTCTGCTTTCGGCTGTTGACTGCCCATTGTTCGCGGTTAATGGTAGGCAAAGGGATGAAGCCGCTAACCCGGACACCATTTCCAATGGGGCGATTGTTGGCATCTGTAAGGATCTGGCAACCACGGTATTCAATACGAAACTGACCAGTGCCGCCAGGGACTCTCTCAATAGACACAGATCCTCTAACAATGTGGGGTCCAGCTTCATTGGTCCAACGGAGGGAGATCATACCACCATTCAGCTCGGCCAAATTGCCATCAAGGTCTCGCAAAGGCATGTAGTAGGGTTCCATGATTGCAACAGGATGTAGTCTGTAGAGGGCTTCCGTAGCAAAAGGACGTATGACCAGTGTACTGTACGTAGGGGGCTTCCGTGGCAAACCAAAATGATTGCAAAAGGACAAGGACGTATGACCAGTGTACTGTACGTAAGGGGCTTCCGTGGCAAACCAAAACGATTGCAAAAGGACGTGGGGCGTAGAGAGAGCTTCCGAGGCACAATAATGAGCTTCATTGGTTGTTGTCGGCTGGTTGTCGGCTTGTCGGCTGGTTGTCGGCGCGCTGATTTGAATTCAAATGAAGACTCCCAACAAAAACGCATGACTTCCTTCACCGGAAAAACTCAGAAAATGGCGCCGAGGAACCCTCTCTCCGCACTTCCTCTCGTCATTATCTCCAAACTTGACCAACCAACAAGCCTCTCTGAGCCTGTAGTAGCGCCGTAGTCGACCAACCATCATTCAACCATCATTCAACATGTCCCATCTTGCTGTTGTTGCCACTGTCAACCCCAAGACCATCAAGGTTGTTGATGATACTTCCATTTCCTTTCGTCCTACTGGAGGAGGAGCCCTCCTCACCTTTAACTTTGAGAGCAAGGAAGGCGTGATGGCTCTTGCGGAGGCCATTGGACGGCATTTCCTCGGTGGAGGCGTGGTGGAAGAAGATGTCGCGGAGATTGTCGATTTGGAATCTGTCGAGGACAAGAAGCCTGCTGCGAAGCCTGCTGTTGCTGCCGAAGACTCCGGCTCTGAGACTGAGTTTGAGGATTCAGAAGCGGAGGAGGTCATCAAGGAGGTCCCTCGTCGCGGTCGCTATGGCACGAAGAAGAGCATCAAGGTCTGGAAAGACCACAACGATTCCCTCGATCTCGATTCCGATTCCTTCGAAGAACTTGGTGGATTCACCCAGGAGTACGCGGAGCTTTCCTAGAGGCCTTCCATAGTGACCATGCAGTAGTCAAGTTAATGATAGTAGCACCTTATTATATGTCATGGTTATGCCTCTACCGCTCTGTAAAGGCGTCATTGTCACCATGGTCGATCCGTTCGAATTGCTTTCTATTGACTTCCGCTGGAGGTGTCATGTTTCCGTTGGAGGGAGTCTTAAATCTATGAGTCCCGCTGGTGGGACTAGAACGTGACCATGGATATCTAGTTTCCCACCATGTGGTAGTCGGCATGTTAGAGAGCACGCAACAATGGTTTTTAACAGTAGCTTTTAAAAGATAATATAGAGTGCGCATTGCCTTGTGTATGGTCCGTTTGCCAGTGTATCGCTCGCTTTTTCTAGAAGCAGTCGCAATGAGCGATTTCGAAGCAATGGCATTACACCATTCTCCACTCTCGCTGCATGGTACAGTACAAGCTGTTGTTAGTTGTTGTTGGTTGTTGTCTTGGTAACCATGATGTCTTCTGATGATGAGCATGAGAGAAACTCCTCTGTTGGCCAGGAATGGCGCACTGACACTTCAGAAGTCAATAGGCCGCCAACAAACAGAGAGTGGACTGGCTCTTACCCGGGTACTCTCGTCGAGTCTCGAGAATAAAGGAGGATACAGTCGTACGACCATCCTTTCAAAACTTTTGGGCTTCAAAATTAAATTTCTGTTCTTGAACACGAGGTCCATAACTCTACCCCTAACAAAATTACGTCTTTTGGTCAAAGTGCGCCGTATGGACACATCAACAATGGGGGGTGACCAAATACTAGGCCGTTCCGATGGCTTCTATTACTTTACCTCTTAGACGAACATGGAGCATGTTGGTTTGGTGGTGAAAGTTTGTCTGGGTCATGCTGGGGCTGATCTGCTAGTGATGGTTGTCCATTGCCACCACCTGCCACCAAAATACAAAATACCAGGTGGCTTGTGAAAGATTGACAGCGGACTGCGGCTACAACGGAGCTCCCATAGGGCACCAGTACGAACAGGCCCCGAAGAGTGCAATAGAGCGAAGGAAGACACTTCGACAACTTGAATCAACGAAATTTGACCTGCTTCCGATGCAACAAATATCTCGACCATGGCGCTCGGAGCCGCTCCCACAGCGACGGCATTTCAGGTTTTTATGTGAACCAACCCTTCGCCTATTCGTTTTAGATGTTAAAGAGTTGGAAACTAGTCTCCAATTGGTTACCCTCACCTATCTTAGTGTTGTCATTTGAGGACTTTTGACCAAGTCTGGAGAAAACCTTTGGGGTTGACCCATGGATCTCGTGAAGGAAAGAACCATGGCACCAGCCATACCAAAAACAGAATCAACTCGAGGCACTCCAAGATGACGGCTAGAATGATCACCATTAAAAGACCTATTCCAGAAAGCAAGGAGCCCAAGCTAGATCATTCATTTCGTCGGTATTTCAAAGATCCGTCCAATGAATTTTTGGGACTTACCGAGAGGATCCAGCATGATGTAGATCGGCTGGAGATGCTGGATGTTGCCAAGGAGGACAAGGAAAGCTGCTTCTACAAGGGAAACCACAACTGTAGCAACAATAACATCATTACAGAACTGCTAGCTAGAGGGAGGAAAATCCAGCTTCTTGAATAGGAAAACAAATTCAATCAGTCTCACTGTGGAATTCCGAATGCAGGTTAAGGCGTAAGTTGTGCTAGTACTGGCTGGTTCAGTTTGACATCCTCGTCCGCCTTTCTATACTGATCCTCGGTGCTGCTTGATTCCTACTGCCAAACAAACTCCTACTATTCTTTTCTTGGATAACTACTGACTCCGACGCCCTTCTTTGCAAATTGGCTCGTCCCCCCCTGGTGCTGCTGTGCATGGTGATAATGATAGAGAAACAAGGCATTTCCAGCATGGCCATTCAAGGTTCATTGAGAGTTCTGATGGCGTCGATAAACAAACATTGGTGTGGGATATCATTGAGAGTGGGGGCATGATGAACCAACTCTACTCTCAGATATAGAAATGCGTTTGCGAAGAGCACGAAGAACAGCTTCAGTTAGCAAGAAGGCTTCTAGCTGAAAAACTCTGCAAACGGAAGTTTTTATTGCCCTACGAGCCATCTTCCCTCCAATCTTCTCGCGGCTGTTTGCACCATCCTCGCAGAAAATGATTTTACCTTACCTTCTTGTTCTCTTCCTTGATTGTCAAAGATAAGTTAAAGAACGATGCCCAACTCAAAAGGATTGCCTGGAGGCTCTACAAAAGTCGCCATACTCTGACGATGATTCGTCCCCAGGAAGAAAAAAATTGATACAGTGTCCTTGCTGCTTTCTTCTTGGATGTGGCGGTTGGACATTTCAGGGGCCTGGATTGGAGGGCCAGGGCAATACCGACTATAGCTGGGAATACCTAAGTCGTCATAGGTGGGTGGCCGATATGGCCACTATGGCTGCTCTCCTGTGGGAGAGAAACGAGTTCCCCCAGCACCATGATCCAGCAGTCACTTATCGCAAGAACTACCATGAACAAAAGCGCATCATGAACGGAAAACATCACAAGATGTCGCAGGAATACAAGCGCCAATACAAAATATTTGATGATTGGTTCAATCAGTGGGAATGCCGAAGTCAGTCCGCTCTAGCCAGCTGGGAGTTGTTTGCGGATTCCTAGTAGGCCTTGGTTGTGGCCCCCCAGCCACAATAGCCCTACTCTCTTAGAAAACCCTAGTAGTGTAACCTTAAATCAAACATTCTCTTCAAAGTTGTTGTAGAATCCACCAAGTACTTGACTTACGGACTTGTTACCTATCTTGCATTCCTCCACTACTTCACTTGGTATACAGTGTTACCCCTTGCGACATCACCAAGTGCACACTTCGTGGACACCATGTCAACTTGTTGTGACGTAACGAGCTTTCTTCCCCTATCCATGTCCACACATCGAGGAAGACGCAAGCTCGCCAACAGTGTCGACAGAAGCAGTGCTACTCTCCTGCATAATCGACGCTGAAGAGGAAAGGGATGTGGCAGTCATTGACATCCCGAACGCCTTCATCCAGACACGAGTCGAGGATGAAAAAGATATGGTAATCATTAGAGTAAGAGGAGTACTAGTAGACATGCTGGTTAAAATTGCCCCAGATGTCTACAAACCGTTCGTGACAACGGATAAGAGAGGCAACAAGCAGTTGCTGCTGCAATGCTTGAATGCCATCTACGGTACCATGGTAGCCAGTCTACTATACTACCGCAAGTTCCGGAAGACGATGCTCTGGAACGGATTTAAAATTAATCCCTATGATCCATGTGTAGCCAACTGAATGGTACATGGCAAGCAACAGACAGTCTGCTGGCATGTAGACGACTGTAAGCTCAGCCACAAGGATTCGAAGGTGAACGACCAGCTGATCCAAGTGCTTCGTGATGAGTACGAAAGCATATTCGAGGACGGCACTGGAGAGATGATGGTGAGCCGAGGAAAGGTCCACACGTATCTCGACACGACCATAGACTTCAGGACGAAGGGTCAATGCAATGTGTCAATGTACAAGTACGTTGACGAAATCCTGGAAGCCTTCGAGAAGGCAGCACCAGAGGAAGGGGGCACGAAGACTAGAAGTAGTGCAGCCCCGAAAGATCTATTCACAGTAGACAAATCCTGCAAGAAGCTCCCAACGAGCAAAGCAGACACCTTTCACAGCCTGGTGGCTAAGGTGTTGTTCGCTACGAAGAGAGCCGGACCAGACACAGGTACGGCGATATCGTTCCTCACGACTAGAGTCAAGGAACCGGATAGGCAGGATTGGGATAAACTAGTCCACCTTATGCAGTACATTAGACGTACTAGAAAGCTACCATTGGTTCTCAACGCCGACGGAAGCGGCATATTGAAATGGTATGTGGATGGTTCTTTCGCAGTCCATCCAAACATGAGGGGTCACACCGGAGGTGGTTTGACCATGGGCACAGGTTACCCATTATCGACTTCGACGAAACAGAAGTTGAACACGAGAAGCTCGACTGAGAGCGAACTCGTAGCAGTTGATGACCTGATGCCATCGATCCTTTGGACGAGGCAGTTCCTACGGGAGCAAGGCTATGTAGTTAAAGAAACTAGTATAGTCTATCAGGACAACAAGAGGGCCATACTTCTAGAAAATAATGGCAAAGCTTCTAGTAGCAAGCGAACGAAGCACATCAACATTAGGTACTTCTTTGTGAGCGACAGATTCACAAATTTGGAGATCAGTCTGGACTGGTGTCCAACTGATGATATGGTTGCGGACTTCTGGACAAAGCCGAACCAAGGACGACTGTTCAAACAGAACGTCGACAAATTGATGTAGTGGAACACTCAAAGCCAGGGCACCCAGTAGGAGGATCACGGCCGGACAAGAAGGGCCGTTCAAAGAAGGAGCGCTAAGCAGAGTAAGTAAGTAAGCATGGTCGACGACTAGGACAAGCTCGACGACCACAGGAGTGTGTTGGGGATTCGCGATTAGAGATTCAACCCCTTTACCTCAATGCTAGAATTTCACACCAGCAGAAAAACTGAGCCCACCCACTTTTTCAGTAGTATCTCAATAGCAAAACAATGGTAAACTAGAGAGCTTAGTGAATCTAACATGTAGATCGTGCAACAACTCCATTGAAACAGCCATCTCTCTGCTCCTATCTGCCTCTCCTACAGAGTGTGGAGCTCCAAAGGACAGCCACAGACATTTGCAGCGTGGTGTGGCATAGATATTAATAAATAACTGACTCTTCTTC
Organism: Seminavis robusta; assembly: GCA_903772945.1. Taxonomy (NCBI): domain Eukaryota; phylum Bacillariophyta; class Bacillariophyceae; order Naviculales; family Naviculaceae; genus Seminavis; species Seminavis robusta. The sequence goes on from CAICTM010000797.1 coordinate 33,472, forward strand.
TCTACTTGATTGTTGAGTGACTCTTCAGTGACTTTTCCCATTCCTACACCTGAATTGAGTACCCTCTCCATATCTTGGCTTGACTCTCTGTTGCATTGATATCCCTACAACAGATTGAGTTCCCTGCCCCTGAGACAACACAGTGTCAACCAGTAACACAGCCCCATCGACCAACAACACCCCTTGATACCCCCACCACTGCCTCTCCTGGCTATAGCGTGACTTCTCCAGTTTTCCCTGAAAGAATCCCTAACAGCCTTTGGCTCTGATCCCATCTTCTCCTGCAGGTAGTGGTATACCTGCACTAGATTTGGCCACAGCCTTTGATCCAGTGGCAACAACCACCCAACAACTCTGATATATACCTTGATTACCAGTGCCCCAGTGCATTGACCATTTGAATAAACCATTTACAACAATACTCTCGCCACCTCACAAGCACCCTCTACTGCTTGAGTTGAAGCAACGACCTACAGTCAACCCAACGGATACACATCTCTCCCACCAACCCACCTATCACCCACCATGACTTCCCAAGCTACCCCCTTCTCAAACCCAAGGTCCTACAGACATCCCCCTACTCCCACACTTCACCCAACCAACCACATCCATCATCCTCCGCAGATTAACCAACACCAACCCCCAGTTGATCAGCCAACAGCTCCTAGAGCATGCAGCCATCTTGAGGATCACACCCTTCCGAATCACCCCATACCCCATCAGAGATGATGCCTTTGTTCTCACCCTTGAACAGAGACATGCCTCTATCCTACAACACACCATCAACCATGCTACCTCCCAACTCCTTCAACAACACTCAAACACCAACAGGACCTCCCCTCCTGCCCCCGGCACAGCCCCACTTCCAGTGCCCCCTTATCCTCCTTCCATTGATTCAACAACCCCTCCAACAGCTCACAACACTCCAGCAGCCACAGTGCCTCCCTCCTGGGAGCCACAGACTGCCGGTCTGTCACTTGACCCCATCCTTTGGCTACTGCCTTGTTGGTTTCTACCTAACACTTTTTGTCCACTGGATGGGTTACCACACCATGACCTGGTCTAGCCTAAAGAGTACCACCTCTTACGGGCTCTGCTGGCACAGTGCCTTGCACGCCAAGGCACTGGCCACAGCATGGAACCTTGTTACACAGACACACTTATCGGCGAGCACTCTGATGCTATACTTTTTAAGGTTCCACTGGTATTGGTGACGGAAATCCTGTGTATAGCCCCTGTAACCCAGGTTTTGCGCTGCAGGTTCTTGGTGAGTATGACCATCCCCCCTCTAGCTAGGGGCAATCTATTCTACTTGGAGCTGGCGTCATTGGCACCGGTGGGTGGAATCATGCTGACTATGTAGAAAAGTAGAATGACGACTCAGCTGAGTGGGAATTATCCCGCTTGTGCCCGCGTCAATAAAGCCACTCCGTGGCCTTGACTTGTTAAGTTAAAGAGTATATTACACCCCTACATTGGATCAGAGCTAGATGCTTATCGATGCTTTAGGACTTGGATTTGGGACACTCAAAGGGAACGAAAAGCAGACACACTAACATGGTTCCCCGAAAGACTTTTAATGCCACTGCCAACACCACTCGACTTAGCCATAGGCGGAGTGGTAAGTACGTGGCATTGCAGTCGCCCTCACCAAGCCAAACACCAATCCAGCATCCCAAGACTGACTGAAAGCGAAGCCGCCACACTACTTGATCTGGGCCACATCTTTGACAAACGATTGCACACCCAACTAACGTCACATGACACGCAGAACAAACCACCAATGGACACAACAAACTCTGGCGCAGTGTGGCAAACAAAGCCCCAACTTACACATCCTCTACAGCCAAACAACGTAGTAAACGCAAAAAGCAAAGCACAACCCCGGCACCACAACAATCAACACCGCCAAACCCAAACGACAATCACCAAGCCAACAAAGCCATCAACCCCGACACTGGCGTCCTGTCCGACTACAGAGTCTTGAAGAAGTCCTCTGACGGCCACCACTGGATCAACGCTTGTTGCAATGAAATAGGACGACTAGCGCAAGGTCGCAAGTCCATGGACCTAAAAGGAACCGAAACGATCCAATTCATCAAACACACTGACCCACCCGCTGGTCGCAAAGCAACCTACTTGCGAGTCGTCTGTGATGATAGACCACAGAAAGCAGAAGTCCGTAGAGTGCGATTCACCGTAGGGGGGGACAGAATAGAATACCCTTTCGATGTCAGCACCAAAACAGCTTCGTTGAACACAGTCAAGATGCACCTCACAGCGTCATCTCCACACCCGATGCCAAGTTCATGTCAATCGATATCAAGGACTTTTACCTCAACACACCGATGGAACGGCCCGAGTACATGGGAATACCAGTTGATTGCATCCCTGATGAGATCATGGACCAATACAACTTACACCCCCTGGTACACAAAGGCTACGTTTTAGTCGAAATCAACCGATGCATGTATGGACTACCACAAGCTGGCAGGATTGCCAACGACGCTCTAGTCACGTACTTACAAGGGCACGGCTACAACCAATCCAAACATGTACATGGCTTTTTCAAGCATGACAAATGCCCCGTTGCCTTCACTCTAGTGGTAGATGATTTTGGAGTCAAATATGTAGGAAAAGAACATGCACTGCATCTCATCGATACACTAGCAGCGGCTTACAAGATCATTACAGATTGGCAAGGCGAGCTGTAAGGTGGCATCCACCTAAAGTGGAATTATGATGAAGGCACAGTCGACCTGTACATGCCAGGATATGTAAAGAGGGCACTATACAACGATTCAACCACGTCCAACAGGACCGCCCACAACATGCACCGCACAAGTGGAATGTAGCTACCACAATACGGCCAACCAATCCAGTTCACAGAACCAGAGGACACTTCCCAGCCACTACCACCAGCAGGAATCAAACACATTCAAGAAGTGGTGGGGGTCCTATTATACTACGCCCGAGTGGTTAACTGCACCATGCTAATGGCACTAGGCGACATAGCTGCAGAACAGACTCAGAGCACGGAGAAAACACTAGAGGCATCTGTCATGTTCCTAAATTATGCGGCCATGCATCCTGATGCAGTGCTCCGGTACCACAAAAGCAACATGATTCTCCGCGTCGGAATGCTCCTACCTCTCAGCCCCAAAAGCTCGATCACGAGCCGGAGGCTACTTCTTCCTCAGCGACGGAAACAAAGCCGCAGCTCCACATAATGGAGCCATTCAAGTGTCCGTGAAAATCATGAAAAACGTACTAAGTTTTACGGCCGATGCGGAAGTCGGCGCAGCATTCAACAATGCACTTGTAAGAAGCCTGTCCAATCAGACAGACGCTCATCGAAATGGGACATCCCCAGCCAGCCACACCAATCCAAACGGACAACAAGTGCGCTGAAGGCATCCTCACGGGAACGGTCAAGCAGAAGCGATCCAAAGCAATCGACATGAGATTTTACTGGCTCAAAGACCGAATAGAACAAGGCCAGTTCACCATCTATTGGCGCCCTGGTATCACCAACAAAGGAGACTACTTCACCAAGCACCACCCAGCCTCCCACCATCGGGCAGAGCGATCAAAATACCTACACGACAACATGCATCCACCCACAACACAAGAAATGCCATGGACGCGACTCACGTCACATGATAGTGTGAGGGTGTGTTGATCTGGCACCTCTGACCCTTAAGTCTTTAAGTGTCAGTCCAGATCCCAATCACTATCATGATGTCAGCAAGCCTGCAATGCATGAATTACTAGCCGTTAGAAGCTGTTAGAGTTGGCACTCCCCAGCTGGCCTGTGTGCTCCAGCCAGGGACATCCACCTAGAAATTAGCTCATAATTGTTAATCACAAATCTTACTAACTAATTCTTCACTGGGCTCCCTGCCTGGATCAACAAAACTGTCATTCGGTGGGCTTTGAAAATTGCTGGCCGTCTACAGGATTGGAAACCAAACGCCCCCTCCTAGATCCCCGTGCAGGCCATCTGACGGACCCAACCGACATGGCCAGGATTTAAAAAAACTCTAATTGAGCAAGCTGAAAAGGCATAAATTGTAAGAAACCCGTATGGGGGAAGATATGATTCTGGCATATATGAAGCTGGAGTTGGAGCATACGGGTACAACAAGTGCTTTGTGCTGTCATCACAGCCTGAGGAGCAAGACAAACGGCATCCAGACCAAACCAAGATTTCTATGATTGAGGTTCCATGGTTTAGGAACCAACAGTTTAGCTTCATGGTTTGCGCTATAGTTAGCTGCTCCCTCTTTGTCTACGAGTAGTCTCTATTTGGAATCTTGCAAACCAAGCTTCGATGATGGCTCTAGGGGAAACCGTGGAGACTGCCCGCCTTGAGGACTCTTTGGCTGGGCCTCAGACCAGACTGGGCTGCTCTTTCTGGCGCTGCTGTCTCCAAAGCTATTCTCTAACTAGGGGATCTGTTTCCTTAGAGCTGGTGTTGCCTTGCAGAGCCCTTTGACCGAGAAACTTATCCCGCAGCCGTTCAGCCACCTCCTTTCCATCGGCATGCCAGAGTGCAAGGACGACATCCTCTCCAGCTGCTCTGGCCTCCTCTGTCAGCGGCAAATCATTTGGGTCCTCCCTAAATGGATCATCAAGCTCGACAAAGAGCAGCTCAATCCCCACGAACCCTTTTGTTGCATTCATTAAACCAAGTATAAGTGTTGAGAAGTCCTGAGCGAGTTCTTGTGAAATTGGCATCGAGCCAAACGGGAAAGTTATTCTTTGTTCTTACCATAAGTCATGAGAAAGATGAGCACCACCATTTGGATGTATTTTAGGTTCAGTGACGGACTGAGCAATGCAGCTGGCATTGTGAAGATGTAAAAGAGGACGAAGACCCGCCCCAGCTGAACCAGAGGCAGTGGCAGCGGACAGGTCAGATACTTTCGGACTCCATAGTAACTGTCCATAAACTCTTTGACACAGTTGAGCAGCATTTGCTCCCGAATCGTATCTATCGGATCACCCGGTAGTGAACGATGCGCCACGATGGCTTCCCGCACTCTTTGAGCAACACAGATTGGAGTTCTCAAATTCCTGTCGGACTGCAGATCGTGGCCAAAAACATACACCTCCTCGGGGGCCTTTTTTCGTCTCAAAGGCCCAATGCGGATTTTCCTTAGGTTTGCTTCTTGGGAAAAAATCCCAGCACTCACATCACCATATGCCGAAGATCCCCCCATTGAAAGAATCGGTGCATCATCAGCGAGCTCTGGTATTTCCCACACTTTACCAGGTCCATTTTTGTAGACGACAAGGACAGTGACTTTTAACAACGTGAGAACTTGCTGTGCTACATCGAAACGCCACTTTCGGTATTGTTCCTCGCTGTGTCCTGACGTGAAGGAGAAAGCAAGTTGAGCCAATTCCACTGTAGCTTGATTCATCTTGGATAGATACCCTTGTTGCTCATAGTACAAACCCAGCGTGAATGACAGCTTGTTCAACAGGAGAAAGGACACCAAGACGCTCATAAACTCGTGTCCAAACTCGGAAGTCGTCAGGTCAATGCCATGTTCCAGCAAATAGACAAGGATCAACGCGACCATGACGTTGGCGAGACAAAATGGCATCACTTTGTGGTTGACGCTTCCCCATCGTTGGAAGATGACCTTGAAATGGTTCCCGTTCTCATAGCTCACAGTTCGACTGTAGCCAAAGTCCTGCCGCTGAGAAGACATTGTCGTAATAAACAACAGCCAAGGACTGAAAGGAGAGCATCAACAATAAAGAAAACATATGGTTCTATGGTTGGTTTAAGTCTCTCAATACCGTACCGTACCGTACATTACCGAAGTATTATAAATACTGTACCAAGCCACAAGTACCAGTACCATTTTTTAAATTAAGAAGCCTTTAATACTGCTGGGAAAAGTCAATCAAAGGATGGAGCCTGGAGGATAAAGAGAAGGAGCTATCGTTCCAAACACATACCGGTAGCAAGCCATACATGGAGTATCCTCCAGGCTCCAAGAAGTCTTCCGCTTTGGCTTTTCAACTGTTCATACCGGTAACGTACTGCTGCTAGTGTTAAAATGAAATCTCTTACGTATTTATCTACGAAATAGAATGCATCTCCAATGAATACTATTCAAATTGCTCAAACACACAAACAGTTGCTTTGGTTGCGGGCTATGTAGCTGTCAAACTCGCTGCTCATCCATTTTTTAGGGGTCTTCCTGAACTTCGACACTCTTGGGCTGGGCAAAGCGGTTGAGCACGGCCTTGCACTCGTCCATGTCAAACCCATAAACGCCAATGTTCATGCGGGTGTGATTCTCTCCGGGCTGAAACGCACTGTGAATTAGAATCCTTGACTTGCCTTCGTTGGCAGTGTTGTACGCGTCGACTTCTTCCATCATCGACTCCATCGTTCCGTAGTAGTTGATGTCTCCGCCACGACGGAATAGGCCAACTTCAAAGCCATACTTCTTGTTGAACAGTTGCAAAGTCATGAGTGCCGGGCAGCTGCCAGTGACACGAGGGTTGATATCCACCATGTATCCATTTTCTTGAGAGTCAAAGAGGACATCAATACCGCAAAAGCCCCAGAATCCTAGATTCTCACAATACTGGACAACCTCTTCGACAAAGGGTAGCTGCATTTCCTTCATGGACTTTTGATCCTTCATCTCCAAGTAGGAGTCGGTGGAGAATGAACCATCGGGCAATCGCTTGTTCTCGTTTGATCCAAACCAGGTAACGTTCTTGCCGTCTGGATGCATGAAGAAATGGCACGCAATGTTGCGCTTGATGTCCACAAAGTCAGTAATGACAAAGGTAGGATTTCCAGACTCTTGGAGGAACTGCTCGAACTCGGCCTCATCTTCATCATTGCGGATGATAAAGATTCCCTTGGATCCCATGGAGTGGGTGGTCTTGACAACGCAAGGTCTCGAAGTGCGTGTGTCGGGAAGAAGCTTGGTTGTCTTCTGAGTCATGAGATGAATGGCATCCTTACCGGCCAAGTGGTAGTGTGTGTCAGGGTCATTGACATGGTTCTTGATCTGCTCGACAGGCAAGTAAGCATAGGCAACATCATCTTCGCTGACCTTGTCCACAAAACGCGGCATCACAAGGTTTTCGGGCATAACCTTCTTCCAGTGGTCCTCAAGACCAGTAGGGGTCTTGCCTCCACGCAGGAACACGGGCAATGCAGACCCATTCCACATGCTGTATTTGCAAGGGCCCAAAATAGCCTTGGACATGGTAGACTTTGGTGGCGGCCAGTCATGGAATTTGAATTGCTTGTTGTTGTGGAACGAAGACTCGGTAGTCGAAGAAGAGGGACTTTCAAAGAGCATGACCACTTTGGAAGGATCCTTCTTGAGAAACTCCATCCCGTCCTTGATGTACTCAGAGTAACCTTTCATGGAGGTTGGGTCCCAATCTGTCACTTTTAGTTTGGTGGATGTAGTAAAGTCAAAGTCAGCGAGAGCGGCAACCAAGGTGGCGCTGTCGTTGTTCTTGTCTTCGTGAATCTTATCCGTCTCGGCAACAATGACAAGAGTGGAGTTGGGAAGCTGGGGCGCTTCGACGGGGTCAACTTCCTTCACGACGGCCTGCGTATGGGGACCAACGGGAAAGTCCAACTCCAAAATGGTCAAGTCTTCCAAAGACGAGCTCACGCGGTGGTGCTTTCCTGCAGCGGGCGACATGGTGGCGGTGATAATGAGATTGATTACTTGTACTTGTTGAAAAAGAGGCTTTCTGTTTTCTCTTCGACGATTGTTGGTTTTGTGAGAATACGTGCTTGGCTCTTCCTCTCTTGCTTGAGTTTGTTTCGTTGATGAAGGATTGAATGATCATTCAACTTTGTTCCGTCAAACCGGCGCCCGGCAGCTCTGCGTCTCGTAGAATCTTTACGTTGATATCTACACAGAATCGAATCATTCGAATCGAATCTCAATCCAATGCCGCAAAGATACTTCCGCAAAACCCAACTCGCACCTTCCGGAAAGGAGCCGGCTATGCCAATACAGTTCTAGCTACAATAGCTCGTCATTTTATTAAAATAGTTAGTTTGACATTGATCTTGGATCCAAAACATGTTCGGGTATCCTAAGCATACTAGCTAGTAGCACATGTAGGCAGCAGGGATCTGTTTCGGTACTGCTTCATGGTTTCTCGGAGCGAGTTCTCAGTCGAGTCGAGGCTGTTTGTTGACACAGAAAAATTTACTTTTAATCCAGTCACTCTTTGCTACTAATATCGTATGACCTTTTTGTTTGGACAACCACTTTTCTGCACTCTGCGCGATCTACATGTATACATTCTCTCAGAGGAAATACTCTGAAGCTGTGAAAATGCATCCTCGATGAACTGAAGTCAACCCCGATTATCCGGTTTCTCTAGCTGCTGATACTGTCGGCAATTGCAGCTTTCGGAGACTGTCAGACTGTCTGCGATTGTGTCCATCTTGCAGAGAACGCTACGAGTGTCTGATAAAAGTTCCCAGCATTGGGACAATCCTGGGGCTCTGGATCTCTATGGCTACTATTTGTCCTTCCCCCATTCCCTGCCCAAGACCTCCTTCCTTGTATTATTTTCTGCTTTGAACAGCACGAGATTCGGTAGATTGGATCAAACAACACCCACGAAGGCGAGAGACACAGCCCCCCCCCACGCTTTCCGATTTGATTTCAGCTGTCTTGCCAGCTTCACCATTTAAAGCATTTTTCATTCCTGAGCACTCGTGACTGACGTCAGCTCTCCAGAGCTACCCCCCAGTCGTCTTGACAACCAACTGAAGAAAGGTGGAAGAGGTTTGCTGAGCCGGGCACAATTCTCATATGATGGTCACCCACGGTTGCCTCTCCTTCCAAGTTGTGCTGTGGATCCTCTTGTCTTGGTGTGAACTCGACAATGTGCTGGCGCTGAGCGGGTTTTCCAAAGTTTCCAAGAAGAAGAAGAATGCTGGCGGCAGCGCTTCAATAATCCAGACCCGCCCTGTACAAACCAACGCCGACATGATCGCGTTGGCCGATTTGAGATACCAAGAATGGATGATGGATGACGAAAACGCCGAGACACGACCATCGTTGACCGCTTTTCGAATGGCCACGGCGGAAATTCAACTCGAGCGCACGGAAGAAAAGGCGGTCGCCTTTTTGGCCACTTGGAAGGGCGGCCAAGTTGTGGGAGCGGCAGAGCTAAGCCCTATTGAGTTAAAGGGTTGTTGGGAGGATGACGCAAAACCAACCGCTCGGTTTTTGTATGTGACGGATGTTGTCACGGCCAGGACTCATCGAAGAAAGGGTGTGGCTGCCAAAATCATGAAGGCGGTAGAAGAACACACTCAAAATAATAATTTCCACAATGACCCAAAGAGCGGCGATGATGAATTCACAAAGCAACTCACCACATTGCTGCTGCACGTGGAGCCGGGAAACGTGGGGGCTCTGCGATTCTATGGTGCATTGGGCTACAAGGAATCTTCAGACGAAGATTCCTCGGTTCTAGAAGGCCTGAATGTGGATCAACTGGCCAAAAATGCGTTTGTGGAGGGCCAGCTACTCCTGCTGAAAACGCTAGGTGGTTCTAGATGACGACAGGATCACTATAAGGAAAAATGGAAGCAAAAGTTGTCAGAATTCCGCCAACAATCTACATTGTGTCCAAGGTTTTGTTAGCTCTTCCGTTAGGATCCTGTCTACCGTCTAGCAAGGCTTGCAGTTCGGGGTCGAGCGCTCTTTCATTTGTAATTTACGATACTGATGCCGGTAGCGAATCTCCGCCAATGTCAGTATTGAATCTCGGCAAGAAAAGTTTCTAAAAGCAGTTCAGCGAGCATTGGGCAAACACTTCTGCAACAAACAAATATTTCCGCTCCCTTTTTTGCCTTCCGGTTACAAAGACGCCAAATGAGCTACACGCAAGTACCTAGATCAGACCACATTTAAGCGCTAACGAGAACAAAGTTGCAGCAAAGGAAAGAAACTCATATGGTAGCCCCTGGATGTTATTGGAACCCGACTCACAGCCAGTCTGCAGCAGAACCCCAAGTAAGAAACATGCGGAACAGAGATGCAGAGTTGGCACACAAATGTCGGCAAATTTCAAGTACCCACAAGCCAAACAAAGTTCAGACCAATTTAGAGGAGTTGAAGAGGTTCCCGCTACGGTCCTTTACAATGTAGCCGAAATCTATCTTTTGGACGACTGCACGCTGATTGGCAAGTTCCCGCCATCAATATCGGTAGCAAATAAGACGCTGTAGCCATTTAATTGAAACCTAAAGCATCAATGTTTTAGAAAAATGTACCAGTATGTTCACTGCTGTCTCAGCTTCAAAGGATGTGAGAAACTTCAGACTGAACCGAGATGTTGGCGACCGAAGCTCTTGGATGGGGTGAGCAGCTTGGCGGGGAGACGAACTGAGTTACTCACAAACTTGACTGAAAAAAGAGGGGAGTTAAACTCAGAAACAGGACTGAAAAAAGTGAGAGAAGGTGGGAGTGGCGGTGTGCGCTCGCAGGAATGTCTGACTCGACCAATCTGACATCACCAAAAGATGAACAGCTCATTGATGACGTGGTCATCCAATTGCCCTGAAAGACGTCTTCAAAAAGAACAACAACACCATCAGCCCCTTTCAGATGGTCATCAACAATGCACACAACAAGCTGAAAGCCATCAAGGCAAGCTGTATCAAAGACGCAAAGGCCAGGAGGAAGTTATCAAAGTGCGTCAGACAGTTGTTTGTTGTAGTTTGGCTTCCACTCCCCATCGAAAGTCTCAAAAACTAAATCTGTTTGTGCTTACTTTTTCTTCTTCTGCTATCGCACAAAGCCAGAAATATATACTCAGCTATCAGCCATACTAAGTCTTGAAATGAAGATCCTCGCCAGTGTGTTCCTGGCCATCAGTGCCATTGGGGCCAATGGTCTCGTCCAGCCCAGCGGACGGGTGGCTCCTCCCAGCCGCACTGCCTTGCACGCCTTTCGTCAGAACTACATGGAGCAGAATGTTGGTATGAACCAGAATGTTGGTATGAACCAGAATGTTGGTATGAACCGCAATAATAATAATTTTGTGGAGCGGGACAATGGTATGTACAACAGCCGCGGAGGAGCGTATGATCGCTACCGCTATGGAGAAGGGCAACAAGGCCAACAAGGACAGGCTCAGTGGTACCGTGAAAACGACCAACGTTCTTTCAATGAAGACATGTACAGCATGAATGACCGCCGGGGAGGAGCTGGCGGTGGTTTGACTGCCAGTGGCGGCGGTGACTCCCGTTACGAGCGATACAACCCAATTCGTCACAGCAAGAACGGCGAACCTAACAATTTTGTGGAGCACGGCCGCAACCCTAATGCACCACAACACGGCCGCAACCCCAATGAACGCGATTATCATTATGATGTGGCTCCAGGCCAGCGCAATAATAATAATCGCTTCTACAATGAAAACCGTCAAGGCCTCAATGACAACCGTCGCGGTGGCCGTGAGCAGTTTCAACAAGAACGAGGCATTGGCGGCGACAATGTGCAGCTCTACAATCGCAATGTTCACCGAACCAACGGCGAGAGCCGTCGTGATCGCGGTGATCCCTTTTACGGAGAGAATCCTCAAGATCGCAGCATGCGAGATGGACGACGTCAGCAGCCGCAAAACTTTGATCGTCGCGGCGGTCGTGGCGGCCCTCCTCATCTGGGGGAGCAGCCTGGCCGCGGTGGTCTCATGTCGGACAATGAATTGCGCGAACGCGGCGTACGTGCTGCCGATTCCGAAGGTGGTTTTGGATGGCAGAATGTGGCCAAGAAAGGCGGTCTCAACTCCGGGTTCGATTTGTACGCGGACAACTGGTGGGAGGGCAGCCAAGGCAGCCAAAGCAAGCCTGGTGGCCGTCGCAACAATAACGACTCGTATGATGGTCATGTGAATGCTGGACGCAGAACCACCCTCGAGCGCTACGATGCTGGACGCATGCAACCAGGACAGAATGCCCAAATGGGAGGAGGACGAGGAGGAAGAGAGCCCAGACGTTTTGAAGAACCCTTCAGGCCTGGTGATCGCAATTTGATGGGAGAAGACTACAGCTATGGTCCTCGTTACCTTAGTGGTGGCAAATTGGAAAGATTCTCCTTTGAGCCTTCGGTTTCCAATGTCTTGGTCGAATTGTGGAGTGAAGGCTTGCCCATCCAGGCAACTGTGGAGGTCTTGTCGCAAGAGGGTGGCAAACGCCGTCAATCCTTCCCAGTCTACGTGGAGGATGGATACAACCGTCCTTACTCCACTGTTCTTGACTTGGGATATGGCGGTGGCACTATTCTCATCCGCAACGATGGACCTGTTGAGTATCCCATTACTGCCAATGCCCAGCCTCAAGGAAGAAAGGAACTACCCCCCGCGGGAGGTGGCGGCCGAGCCTGGAACGCAGAGGGACCACGTGGAGGTGGAAATGGAGGATGGTAAAGCAAGCGCTAGTGATTGTAGGAGTACAAAAAATGGTGTGCAAGAGCAAAAAAAAAGAATGCGTGATGACTATTTCGATCTTCTGTCATACTACACACGAACACACTCTTCATATTGTACATCATCATCAGCATGACGTGAAGAATGCAGAAATGTCAAGCATCTGAGCGAGAACGATATACACAAAAAATTTAAAAAAAGTTGGAGACGGTTGGACTTTGGGACTCTTGGCTTTGCTGTCGTTGTCGTCAGGCTGCTGAAACAGCGTGGAGGATGGATTGCTAAGAGTTGTAGAGTCGAAATAAACTAAAGCTGCTTCATTACAAAACTACAAAACTATCTACATCTTGCTAGCTACAAGTAGCACATAGCTACCAGTTCCACCCAAACCCATGCGCAGCAGATACCGGTAGCTGTTCCTCACGGTGTGGTTGTTGCGTCGAGTCTCCCTGTTTTAAAAAGTCGTGTCTTCCTGTCCAAAAGCAGCCGGTGCTGCCCTTGCGCAGGTGGGTTGCCCTTGCCCTCCTGTTTCCTGGTGGTTGGTGCAACTGAACCAGCTTGCTGCACCCTCCTGTCTTCACCGCGAGGTGGTGGGATTGATGTCAGAAGGTGATGATGAATGACGCAGGTGCGCTGTGCGCTGTCATGAAGTGATTGGCCTACGCAAGCATCCGCCAAATGATGAGAGCACTGACCTCACTCAGGCTGTGACCACCAAAAACCGAGTGAGTCCAGTTTGCTGATCCGAGATCCTGCCTCCTCTCCTGCCTCCTCGCATCCAGCATCCAACATGCATGACAGCGCAGACAGCGGTACGCGTACAAACTCTAGCTAGCAGTAGTACTACCGGTACCTAGCTAGTAGATGTAAATAGCCAGGTTGAAACCGCGTAACCGCATCATGATACAACGGTCTTTCTTTGGCGGAAGGGACCAAGAGATGGACTGAGTCTCTCCACTCGTTGAACTACCATGCACTATTATAATTGTTACGGTAGGACTGCCTGCCATTGTATTTCCAGAGCACCTCAGAATTTTGAAACTCAACAGGAACCCCCAACCTCACCATCAACTAATGCATGAAATCTTTGGTACCCCCAGGCGAAACGCTCAGTTTCAAACTAGTTCTTGACGATAGCCAAGTACTGGCTGATGAATGAAAAATGCAGTTCGAGGAAGGGGTGGGGTTACCAGTATCATAGAGTTACCGCAGATGATGGAAGCAATGATGACCATTGGTGATTCCAGGCTCATAGTAGATCATCTACTTTGCAAATGCTGTATGACCTCTCTAGTAATTAGAAACGGGTAGCTAGAGTTGCAGGGAAGACCCACTGCTGCGGACGACCAAGGTCAGGCCAGTCACCATGGCCCTCAAATGTCTCCTACTCAAATGCCTGGTATACATGGAGACAAGTTCATTGTTTGCTACCCGCTAAATAAACCATATTCTAAAACAAACAAACCTGTCTAACTTTTAATGCCAGCTGAGCTTCACTAAATCATCACTGCCTAGAATGCTCCAGCCTCGGCGAGCTCCAAATCTCCAGCAGCCATGACATCATAGACGTAATGATCCTTTTGCAATACACGGCTCTTAGCCTTATTCGCGACTCGATCCTAGATAGGGTTTGAGTTCGACTCATGCTTCTAGAGAAGAACGGCAAAGCTTCTAGTAGTAAACGAACGAAGCACATAACATTAGGTACTTCTTGTGAGCGACAGAGTCGCAAGAAGGAGATCAGTGTGGACTGGTGTCCAATGATGATATGGTTGCGGACTTCTGGCAGAAGCCGAACCAAGGTCGACTGTTCAAACAAAACGTGGACAAGTTGATGGGTGTTGTGGAACACTCAGAGCCAGGGCACTCGTAGGGAGGGTCACGGCCGGACAAGAAGGTCCGTTCAAAGAAGGAGCGCTAAGCGCAGTAAGTAAGTAAGCATGGTCGAGACTAGGACAAGCTCGACGACCACAGGAGTGTGTTGGGTATTCGCGATTAGGGATTAACCCTGTACCTCTGTACTAGAATTTGATGCCAGTAGTAAAAGCTGTACCACCACCCACTTTTTCAATAGTATCTCAATAGAAACAGTAAACTAAAAGAGAGCTTAGAGCAACTAAACACTTTCGAGTGTTTTGAGTTTGAGAGAATGAAAGTTATGAGAGAGAGATTAAGAAAGCTATGAAAACTAATCAACGAGAGAGATCATCATCAAAGGATCGTAGATCTGGCTTCCCGCGGGAGACTATAAAGTGTGATAGAGTAGGTTGTGGTAGTAATCCTACGTCTCTCCACGATCCTAAAACGGAACGCGTGAAGGTTTGTCTAGCCTGGATCTAGTAGCGTGGAAGTACTCCAGCTGGCTAAATATCTAGAGCGATGTTTCATCATCAACCTAGTATACAAGCGCGGTCATTGAGAACCCTGTCTCAAATGACTATTCACGAGAGACTCAGT
>CAICTM010000798.1:0-48229 GCA_903772945.1 Seminavis robusta
AAGAGAGAGATCCGCCCCCGCGCCATCTTTCTCCATCGGGAACTTCGTCTAAACAGCAAGAAGAAGCAGCCAACAACTAAGACGAAGCAGCTTGCCAAGAAGCCGACACCAAGAAGCAGAAGCCACCAGTTGACAATGCTCTTGGAACTGGAAACAGTTTCGATTCTGATGACATGTTTGGTGACGATGGGAACCTTTTCTCCTCTCCCAAAAACGATGACGATGACAATTGACGAGTGGCTTCAACAGAACATTGATCAGCTTCAATAACAGCACGTGGAAACAGACGTTTTCCTTGGGGGCCAGAACGATGATACCATCATGAACGACGAAACAGGCCACAAGAAGAGAGGAATGAGTGAGATGGCGGCTAAGTCCGAGAAGCAGGGGCTGATTCGATTTGTGCCTGTGCCAAAGCAGGATGATAAGGGCGGAGACTACTAGCTAGTATGCAAATATTACGATTAATCGCCCATTTACATGTCACCAACATAAATATTCCAGAGTGGGCTTCCATGATCCATCTGGTACTGGCAAATGACAACAATAGCAGCAACACAGAGCTGGAGTTTGGCTTGGCCATGCCGATGGACATGGTCCATAGCTTTGAAACTCTTTAGCATGCTGTTGAAATATTCATGGCGTTTCAAAGCTCTCGATTTGAATCGACGAACACTTGCAGAGTCATGAGCGTTTGGAGTGCTCAGCACACCACGATCGCCCGTGTATCCACCGTCAGCAATTGCTTTCTTATTGAATTCGTGCAACTTGTCGCGTAGGCCACCATTGGCTCGAAACATAACTCGGTCAGGGTTTTCTCCTGCTTCTCAGCCGGCAAAATTTGTAGCACCTGACTGCGAACAAGGGACAGAACAATCTCAGTGTTGTATCCGGCTGAATGGTGCTTAAAATCAAACATGCCGGGATCCTTCGCCAATTCTGGATGGGCAACTTCCCAAGCCGCAGTCATAGTAGCATCAATAGAGCAGATCCAGATGTCATCTCCATGAATGTGATCTTCTGGCCAATAAACTTTGGAGGCAAGGAGACGGGCTACTTTCTCAATGAAATACCAAACCCACTCTCGCTGTGTTGCCACCCGCTGTTGATATGTGCAATTCCGCTCAGTTTCAGTAGGATAGCGCTTCAGGAAATGCAGTGCCATGAAGTAATATTTCAGCTTGAGCTTCTTCTCTGGAACTCTTGCCTCATCAATCGATGTTGTCTGCAAATCTTTCCAGATTTGAGCAGCATCAATAGGGATGGGACCGTAGCGATCTTTGAAGGTCTGAACCTTCGACTTAATACCCCATTTTGACAATCGCTCCTCTTTGAATCCAGCGAGTGCCAGTCCCTCAGCAAGCATTTCGTCTGGTGTTTTGATTGAGTACACTACATACCCATCATCATCAAAGTCATCTGCCATGTTGCTGCTGCTGCTAGCCTTTTGTCTTCCTGGTGACGGGCCACAGTATGGTTGGTGTCGACGCTGTTGGTGTCGATGATGTTGGTGTCGACGCTGTTGTTGTTGAGTGGAGTACTCACTTGGACGTTCAATTGAATTGCGTCGCGTCATGATAGCACTATCCCTTGTCAGAAAACATTCCCTTAAACATTCCCTTATCACGAACGAACGGAAACATTCCTTTAAACATTTCCTTAAACATTCCCTTAAACATTCCCTTATCACGAATGAACATTCCCTTAAATAAACATTCCCTTAAAACATTCCCTTAAATCTGTAACATTCCCTTAAACATTCCCTTAAATCTTCAACATTCCCTTACGGAAAACCAGGATTAAAGTCAGTCGTGGCAGCTTTTTAACGCCTGAGCGAAAACCGTCGGACGGTCCTGGCGTTGCGGTTTTACGTTTCTAATGCTAATAAAATTTGCTTTTCAAACCGAACGGTACTCAAAAGGCAATATGATCCTGTTAAAAGCGTTCCCTGCGGCATGCGGTTTTGCAGAGTGGCAAACGCGAAAGATATCGGCAGGTGCTGTCCAAAACAAAGCACAAAGCCAAGTCAAATCCTTTGATACTGTAGAAACAACCACCATGACGACTGTCAAGCGCCCCAACCAAGAGCACCACTCAGCGGTAATTCGTGTTGTCTTATTGCTTGTGGCAGTGCTGGGTGCAGCCTTTCTTCTTTTCAAGCATGACCCCTACACCCAACCTGTCTCCGGTGTCATCAAAAAGGCAGAGTCCACGCTGCGCCAGAGGAAACAAGAAGCAAAGACAAGCCCCACACAAACCAATGCACCACTGGCATCGTCTGGAAGAACCTTTGTCATGGATTTGGCAGGATTGAAGGAGGGGAAAACAGGTAAAATTGTGATCAAAACGCGTCCTGAGTGGGCACCACTGGGCGTCGAACAATTTCATCATTTGATGGATGCTGGCTTTTACAAGGATAATCGCTTCTTTCGGGTGGTGAACAATTTCGTGGTTCAATTTGGCATTCAGAGTGTGCCAGGGAAGTTTCCCAAAGAACCTCCCATCAAAGATGATCCTGTCAAGATGACCAATGATCGAGGAACATTGACGTTTGCTACCTCTGGACCCAATTCACGAACGACCCAGCTGTTCATCAATATCAACAAAAATGGCAACAAGTTCCTGGATAAGCAAGGATTTGCACCTATTGGAGAAGTGATCAGTGGCATGGATATTGTTGGTAAGTAGCATTGAGACAATGTGAAAAGGAAACGGAAAAGGAAAACAGTGACACTAAAAGGGAGACCTCACCGTTTGCTCTTGACCATGACTGACCACAACTTTGATTGCAGATCAGATATATTCAAGTAAGTGCAGGGATGCGATGTACAGTACTGGTTCCTCTGCTAGTAGATACACCTCTTCTCACAATTTCCCATCCGCGCACACAGACTATGGGGAGTCGCCCAATCAAGGTTTGTTTGAAGTTCTTTGACGCAAGTTGTCTATCTATAACTAACTACAAACTAACATGTCATTCTACTATTTGACTTCAGGGAAAATCCACCTCAAGGGAAACGAGTACCTCAAAGCTGAGTTTCCAGATATGTCGTACATTGCAGATACAAGATCACAAGATGCTTAAAAGTGGCATCTTCCGGCAACCGGTACAGCTGGAGCGGGAGCTGTGCCTTTTCCAGGGGACCCAAGTATAACCGATAAAGGACAATCTACATTCTCGGGCATATGGTGACTCAGATTTATAAAGCAATATCAAAGGAGGGTAGTCCCTGTCGCTCGGCAGCGGTCATTCCATGTTGCTGGTGTTGGTTGAAACTGCTTGAGGTTTTGTAAACATGCACAGGAGCGCAAAAAAGCGAGAAACGAACGAATTTAAAACAATTCGAAGTAAAAGTACGTGCTTCCATCTTACGTCTAGCTAGCCACGGCACCTGAGGACCCCTTGCCTCTCAGTTCATGAAAACTTCATCGGGCTCTGGTCTCCATTCTTCCTTCTGGCCATATTTCCCATATCCCATCGCGAAGGTTACTTTGGGGCTGCCGTGCTATTCCCGGTTTTCTTCTTTCCACTGGAAGTCTTTTTGCTTTTATCAGGCGTTGGAGTACCAGCACTGGCAGAGGCAGAAGTCGGTGCGGCCGTTGTCTCTGTGGGTGGCGCTTTGGCGCAAGGTTGCGTGAGCAGCCACTCGGAATTGAAATTCTTGGGCATTTCAAAAGTACCGTATGTTTTCCCTCCATGTTCCAAGCAGTCGTAGTAGCGCCTAACGCCTTCCAAAACTTCTGGTTTCTCATTCCAAGGAGGAGCATTCCTCAGATAATCAATCAGCCGGATATGACTATCAAACTCGAGGCCTGCCGGTCCGTCCTCGTTTTCATTGTCTTGTTTCTCTGTCATTTCGAGCATTTGCAACGAAGCTGCAGCATCTCGCACCTTGGACGATCGTAGTCGCTCCCACAATCGAAGAAAGTAAGCAGCCTGTGCTCCTGGTGCAAGAGTTTTGCGCTGCTCAGCATGACGGCCACGACTTTCCTTCATCCTGTCCTTGATGTCCTGTGAGATCTTTTCGCACTTTTGAATGTGCTTTTCAATCACTGTGGCTGCAGTTGTCATACTTTCTATTGACGTGAAGAAATATCGACCTTCCTTGGCTCCCGAACAGTGGCGGCACATCAGTCCGACGAATCCTACTCCAATGCGCCGATTCTTCTTGGCAACGTCCTCTGCGGTGGCACGACAGGGAACAACTTGTGACATTACAGTAGCTAGGAAGTCAGTCACCTCGGGACGATCTTCTTCCCAAAATGCCTCGGTGCACTCCAAAGATTGCGACGAGTCTGCTGTAGACCGCAGGTTCTCCAGGCAAGAGGAAAAGGAGGATGGCACTGCCCTTTCGCCCACATAATCCTCCTTTGGTGGGTGGAAACGCGCGTCAAAGAGTTCGGTATGCTTCTGTGTCAAGAAATTGGCAAGCTCCTTCAACACCATTGTCGTATCGTCAATCAGTTGCACGGAGAGCTGAGCTTGGCTCATGATACCTGGAACCACAAGCAGAAACTGGCTGAGATATTCGCACCCAGCGAAATCACTGGGACGACGCCCATCTGCAATGCCTTCTTCGGTCTTCTTTTCCTCGTCGGAAAGCAGCAGAGGATACATCTGGTCGAATGAAGCCTTGACGAAGTCGACAACCAACTCTGCCCTATTCTTTCCTTCCGTGTTGTCTTCGCTGATTTCGCTCGTTGCTTTTTCCAAAAACATGGCGAGCGCAGCACTAACGGTTTGGTTTCCGCTGGTTGAGCTTCTCGGTTTCTCCTCCACAGCATTGACAAACAGTCTCTTGGTTAGTTTGGGAACCAACCCAAGTCCCAGTTGACTGGATGCCTTTGCGAGCTTGATTCGAGACTTTGCACGATCCTTGACGGTCTCCTTTGCTTGGCGGTCTTCTTTGTCCTTCCGACTTCGTTGACCCGGGGGCAGGAACGCAACATCAGACGGAGTCTCTCCTCCTTCGACTCGCCAATGCGAGATTCGTAGGTTTGGCCACACAAGGCCCAAGAACAATGGCAGCGACTTTGGAGTGTATTCCGATGCGCTGACCACGCATGGAAAGGCAACTGACGATCCTTCGAAATCTGGCTTGCAAGATTCACCAAGGGCAATGGTTTCTTCTGAGACGACCTTCGCAACCGCATCCCTTGCCTCTTTCAATACGCTTGCCTTCAGAGGGACGCCGGTCTCAAGCAGCAGCGAGGAGCATGACATAACTGCCTCCAAGACCTTCATCATCTGACACTTTATGTACCAGCCTTCGTTGACACTGGAAATATCTCGTTTGACATCGTCGAGCACTCTAAACTGAGCCTGCGGAGATTCTTTCGGTGGGCTCTTGGCGGTCTCTTTGCTGGGAGCACTTCCAGATTTTTGTGTGGGAGCCGAAGCTTCAGTTCCTTCGGTGGATTGTGGCGGTGGAGTTGTCGGGAGAGGTGGAGCAGGGGGGGCGGAAACCTCCGATGTTGCAATTACGCGCTGAACATCAGGAGGCATTATTCCAAAGACGGGCTCATTGCATAGCGCAAGGGCATCAGTGTAACCCTGGGATATCGAGTTTCTGAAGACCAGTGTTCTCGAGGGGGACGTGTCAAGTCGAAAGTCTCCCTTTCCCTGGAACTTCAACAGAAGCTTCTCTAGGCCCTTTCTGCTCTCTCCTTTTGCGTCTGTTACGGCTCGTGCAAACTCCACGCACAACTCACGGATATCGGCAATGAATACTTCTTCCGGGTAAGATGCATCCAGAGAGGTACTGTATCGATTGACCTTCTCAACCAGCGCCTGAAATAGGTCCATACCAAGAGGACACAGCCGCTGAAGGCTAGATGCGTTCAAAAGATCGTTGCTTTCAATCGCATCGTCGAGTTCACCGTACGTTTCCTTCTTGATCAAGTCCACAGTTGATTCGTCCCAAATGCGATGGTTCTGCAGCTTTGAAACGAGCTCGGGGGTCCAGGCGACAGTTTTCCAGGCAGCGACAGCCTCGGCACCAACTGATCTTGCCGATCCTCCCTTCGTCTTCATTTCTTGTAACCGCTGTACAATCTTTGATGTCACCCAGTGAGCTCGCCTTCGCGCAACAATCAAATTAGGAATCGGAACGTCGTTTTGGGCAGTCTTTGCATCCGAGGCTTCTTTGTCTGGTATCTTCTGTAGGTCGCCGTCCACCTCGTCAGAGACGAAACATGCAATTCGTTGCACAAGCGACTGTAGGCCAAACCTGGACAGACGAAGAATCATCTCTTCCACACGCTGCCTCCACTTGGTAGCCCTCGGCGCGTTGACTTTCTTTGCCTTTCCCAAGGGGCTGCAAAATCGTACCTCGACACTTTGCCCTCTCTCCAGTGGATCTTTTAGGTACAAGAAGTACTGCCGACGAGATTCAAGGAAGGTAAGATGGTAAGGAAGGCATAGCGTCCAATACCCCCATGGCAGAACGGATTCCTCCACGTACCTGGCATTTCCCGTTCTCGTCCTTGCCTACAGTAACGTTCGATGCATACGTGACTTCCGAGCTTTCCCCACACACCTGCGAGAGTAGCAGGAAGCAGGGAGACGTGAGGTTTGCCATACAATCGCAAAGATTCACTGTTCGTCTAATTTTGCCATACCTGAAGGAGAAAGCTCTTTATGATTGGAAACACTCTTTCAACCTCCCCTACATCGGTCGTGGTAACAATCAGAAAGGAATTGACCAGCCAGCAACTTTCTTTGCAGTATTCATCCTGCTCTTCTCACCTTCGCATGGCAAAGGCCACACGTCATGTGCGCACAGTTCCAGCATGCCACAACCATCTTCTTGCGTCGAGAAGGGGACACGAATCTGCTTTCCTGCGGCATTTGGCGAATTCGGGTCCTTCTTGATCTTCTTTGACAGGTCCTTCGCCACCGGCATGGATACAAAGGAGTAGTCGTCCCCGCTCTCTATCACTGCTACGTGAGGCTGGACCACGCGTGCGTAATCGCGGTACACTGTCTGCAACTTCCTCGCACCTAGGAAACAAATGAAAAGTCCTATGCCTGACGGTTTCTTTCGAATGGACAACTGAAAGTAGAAACGAAGCCTAGGGTCTGCGAAGGAGCCATGCTGTGTGAGTCAGTCGTGTTGAAGCGGACATCCCTTCTGATGCTCTGTTTGCGTACCAGTACGTACCTCGTGAACTCTCGACGACTAGTTTTTTCGTTGGCTTTCCAAACAGGATCTCTGGAAAAGAGAGCACTTTCTTGCTGCTCATCTTGATGATCGCTTTGCTGCTCGTCTTGCTTCCCGGTGGCTTCGCTTCAGGTTTTACTTGCGGGGTGGGCTTTTTCGTGGTGGCCTTTACCTTTGGCTCCTCCTTGGTCTTCGTTTGCACGGTGCTTGGAGTTACTTGGCTCGGCCCCCCTGGACCAGCCTGTGCAAGCTCCTCCAAGCCCCGCTCTTTTGCCATTTTCCGCACCTGAGCTTTCCATCCACTCACAGAAGCAATAGCGCCTAACCCCTTCAAAACGGACATGTTGTGTTTTGCCCGCCATTCGACAAAGGCAGCAGAAAGGTCTGTGGTCCGGCTGGGCATTTTGGGAAGAAGCGTTAGGATCACAAGACACAGGATAACACAAGACTGCGACGCACAATGAACCCCCCCCCCCTGAACTTACCTGTGCATGAATGCCTCCGCGCTGGTGATTCCAAGGGAACTGAGAAATGTCTGGGTTACGGCGCTCAGCGAGTAGAACACATCTTTTTGGAGCAACTCTTGTTGCTGGGACGGGGCACCGTGACAGCCTTCTCCTTGGCAGGGTCTTTGGTTTTATCCTGCGGTTTCCCTTCTGGTTGATTTTCCTTGCGTTTTTCTTTCTTGGCCTTCTTTGCAGCCGGCGCCTGTGCCTTCTCCTCGGCTACAGATCCCGATGGAGGATTGCCTTTCCTCTTTTTCGATTTTGCCGGAAGCTTTTCGTTCAACTTCTTACTCACCATTTGACACCAATCAGAGATGACCAATTCGTACGACTTCTTATCAGGCAATATCGTCGACAATGTGATAACTAACGGTGAACCCGGGTTCCTCTGGGCGGCAAAAAGCTCTGCAGCAGTCGTTACACCCGCATGCTGAAGGATCGAGATGTGCTTAGGGTCGAGCACACCCTCGAAGAATTTCGTGGAATGAGCTTCGTCAACATCCTGAATCCGTTTTTCAGAAGTGGAAGCTTGCTGTAAAGGGTTGGACGCCTGCACTGGTTTGGGCGATACCATACCTTGCATTTTCTTTTCTCGTTCTTTTTTCTGCTTCGTCGGGGGCGTCTTGCCTTGCTTTGCAGCATTCTGGCTCCCAGTCTGTTTGCTAGGTGTCTGGGTTTGCTTTTTCTGCTCTGGCTGCTTGGTCTTCTTCGCGAGCGCTTGACCTTGTTTCTTCACCTCTTTTGGTTCTTTCGAATCTCTCGTTTCTTTTGATTCTTTTGGTGCTGTCTGCTTAGAGGGTGTCTGCTTAGCGGATGCATGTTTGGCGGATGCCTGCTTGGCGGCTTCTTGCTTAGCGGATGCTTTCGCTTGTTTCTCCCCCTCCTCATCCTGTACAATCGGAGTATTCTCTGCCGCTTCTACTAATGCCTGAAGGTCGATGTCTTTGAGTATTTTCCCTTTGCCCTCTTCAAGATCCAAGGCCTCCTTTACATTGGCTTTCCATCCAGAGATCATGGCAACCTTGCCAGACCCCTTGAGAGGGGGCAGCCCCTTGGTGGTTCTCCATTCGACTAGGGCAGTAGCAAGGTCCTTGGTTCTGGTTTCGATGAATTCGGCGCCAGACGAGATCTTTCGAGAATCTACAACGAACTCCCGGGCAGCCCCCGTGAGAACCACGACGATGTCCTTCATCCACTTTCTTGTCGCAGGATCTGTCGGTGGCACTGATGATATTGCAGTCTCGACTCGGAGGCCCAAACCGAGAAAATGTTTGGCTAGAGCGAGGGGTGCGCCCTCAGTGAGACCGCAAGCTTTTCTCCAGGCCCCGCACAGTGCAATGATGGCTCCTGTTTCTGTCTTTTTGATGCTCATAAAGTCAAAGAGTGATCGAAGCGGGACCGAGGCAAAGAAACGTAAAGCAACCGTAGGGAAAAGGCACGACACGGGCCCGTCGAGAGGAAATTTCTTTTCCATGGGAAGCCGGCGCTCCTTTGGATCTCGCTGCTTCCACGCATTGATCCTTTCTTCCCAAGCCCGAAGCAAACGCTCTGCTTCTGCTTTCGCTTTCGAGTCAACTTCCACCTTTCCATTCGAACGGCCGCTTTCTTGTGGAGGATTGCTTGAGGAGACACCTTTGGTATGATGGATCTCGGTGGGAGACGATGCACCCGCCACCGTGCCGGTATCTTCGTTTTGAAGGCCAGCTGGATTCTTTCCCACATCTCCATTGTTTTGGCGGTTGCCTTCAGACAAGGTGTCAGCTTTCTTGGTGCCCTTAGTTGCTGATGACACCAAAGAGCTCTGTGCCACTTGCAAAAGCAGTTGACTTCGAAGTGAAGACGATTCTTTCTGCTCGTTTGAATCGGCAGGTGGGTTTGTAGATTGCAGAACGCTGTCAAGCTGCTGAATGGAGAAAATCCAACACTTCTTGGCCAAGAATCGGCAGTGGTGTGAGACAAGTATGCCCATCAAGTCATCGATCGGCTCTACGATCTTAAGCGCTTGGTCCTTTTCCTTCTTCGCGACCAGGACTCTTTTCGTCGGCTTCGTCGGTTTCTTTTTCTTCTTCTTGTCTTTGTCAGGTTCCTTGTCCTTGTCATCCACTGGGATGTCCTTCTGTTTAACTTCACCTTTCTTTGATTTACTGGACTTCTTCTTGGCAGACTTCCGCACTTTTGGATTCTGCCCAGACGGCTTGTTCGTTTGACCCTGTGATTCTTTAGCAGCAGCAAGGTCGCCCGAGATCCCAAGCCTCGGTGGATACGTAGGTGCGTCAAAGGATTCATCCTCGTCAGCATCATCAAATATGCCTCCTTTGCTCGAGCTGGCGACCTTTGCCTTCTTCTTCACAGGCAAGCTTGGTTCTGTTCTCTGCAGAGGAGGTTTGTGCCCCCCTTCAGACTCAGCATCATCGAAAATGCCTCCTGAAGAGCTTGGCGGGGCAACCAAAGGCGCCGGCGCAGGTCGTTTCCTCGCATCACTGCCTGCATGGGACGGGATAAAACCAGAGGGATTTTGTCCAGGGTACGGTGGCGGAGGTGGTGGAGGCGGGTGTCCAGGATGTGGATAGTGTACCGGTACACCTGTTGCCATTCCCATGCGCGTGTGTGTTTCTGGGCCAAAGTGGCTGTCGTGACCGCTCATGTAGGAGAGCAGTCCCGGCCCACCACCTTCGCTCTGAGATCCTCCATTGGAGGTCGGCATTGGTTGTGCAGTAGCTGATGCCTGCAGCAGCAAGTCAAGATTGGTGCATCTATTCGAAGAGCTTTGAGCATCGGTAGCAATGCTGGGAGGTTCGGGCTGGGTGGCGTAGGTGTAGGGACCAGCAGCATTGGGACGAGGACCACTTTGGTAAGGATGATGTTGATGATGGGGATGATGCATTCTCGGGTCTATGGAGTACCCCCCTGCAGCATAAGCATAATCTAGGTTGCCATGAGTTGGAGCACCGCTTCCATAATGGACATGCGGATGAGGGTGTCCGCCGTGATAGTACGCTCCACCGCTGAAGCCGTGATGATGTTGTCCTGCAACAGAGTAGGGCGCTTGATTTGGGCCTTCAAGTTCATCTTCATTGTCTGGATCATGGTCCAACAAGGGGTCGTGGTGGTATGCATCCATCCCGTGCACCTAGGCAGTACAAAAGAGTTCAAGCAAGTTGAGAGAATTTGTCAGGTGCTTGAAATTCCATCATCCAGGATAGTGTATTAGCTTGGGCTCTAGCTACTAGCTAGCTAGAGCTCTAGTAGAGCTATCCCTCACAAGCGAAGCAACTTGGAGCCAACAATTTGATGCAAGCAACGATAGCATATAGAGGAGCCATTGTGTCGAGACAAGGCAGCAGAATGGGTGCAAGGAAAATATGTTTTGGTGTACCGATAGCCCGTAGCATTGTACGCTGTACGGGTGGACCGTGGCTGGCTTGTTAGGATGCTGCCAGTAACGATTGTGGAGACCAGCTGGCTGAAATCTATTACTGGTAGAGCCATGGAAGTTCTCGAGTTGTTTGTCGCTGTGGTTAGCATCAGCGTCTGTTGTTTTGGCTGTCGCCGTCCCCGGCAGTACCGGTAGCGAAGAGAAGCAAGAAATCCATGTCTAGCAGCACGTGCAGTCGCTGATTGAAGGTGGTAGCCAGCATGCACTCGAACGCCGCTCTCAGAAGCCGAAGACGACACAGCAGACAGGATAACAAAACCAATCAATCGATGGTAGCAGCAGAAGACACTCACCGTTTCCACAAGTATGATAATCACACCAGTATGGAGTCTGGCTGCTGTTGGGTATCTATCGATCACCTTTTTGGTGGCTTGCTGGTAGCAGCCGATTGGAGGGTTGGTGGTTACTCCTAGTTTTCTTTACTATAGAAAATAGAGTAGCCAAAAAGAGAGGATAGATACAGCAAATTGCTGCAGGTAGACTAGTCTTGTCCAGTAGCTATGGTACTGATAGCTACCGGTAGCTGACTCTGTACGATTGGCCTATGGTGAGTTCCGGTAGCTAGCTAGATTGCTGGTCGAGTTACTTGCTAGCTAGTAGTACGCTAGCTCAATCCAATCGAGCCGAGCTGGCTTCACAACAGCAGTCAGGATTGATAACTCTAGCATTTCGATGCAGGGCACCCGGCACCGCGAGTCATCATTTTAGGTCTTGTTCTTCGGGATAGGATTGTAAACAGAAATTACACGATCGATCTCGAAGGTACAAGTCTAGGACTTAAAGAAGGCGAAAAGGCTTAACATGATTAGTGGGCTTTCCATTGGGTACGCTATGCGTACGGTATTATTTAATAATAGTATCACATATGCATACCGGTACTAGCTAGTACTATTTTTATTAATAGTAGCTACACTTGTATGTGTAGTACGGTTATTACACTGTAGGCTGCCCCAAGTAGCCAGGGAGGTTGGTAAAGCTGGAGGTGAGTGGGCAATGTTGCTCTACTGCACCGCCACTAACCACTCGTTCCTCCATGGCAAAAGACACAATAATGGACGATGAGTCATTGGTACTGGCAAAGTTAAGAGAAGATCTTCGACGTCAAGGCTATGTTCGGATACCCAAGTCGCTTTTTTGCCTGGACGATAGTCGAGTCGAAGCTCTGCGAGCATCCTTTGCTAGACTGTTTGATGGTCACTACGAGACTGGAATCTACCCGGATGAAATCCATTGGCGCAAGGGGATATCTCGTGAGACAGCAACCCGAGAGATTTGCAATGGCTGGAAAGCAGACGGCTGTGTGGCAGATACCGTGTTATCTCCACAACTGGGTCGACTGGCTTGTGCGTTGATGGAATGGTCTTCGAGTAGAATGGGCCAAGATGATGTTCTGCACAAACCTCCGCAGTCGGGCCCCGTGGGCTTCCATCAAGACGGAGCTTATATCAGCGACAATTTCACTCCTGAGCAGGATAACTGCTTGACAATGTGGATAGCCTTGGACGACGCTGACGGTGAGAATGGGGCTTTGCAATACGCACCAGGTTCGCACTTGTGGACACAGCAGCCACCATCACTGACAGAACCAGACGAGAAAGATAACAACATGAAAACCTTGTCATTTCATGTGGGCGAGGGAAAAGATCATATTGATTCCTTAAGGCAGGCAGCTGCAGAGCTTGGCAGGGACCCTCTGCAAGCTGTGGCGTCTGTACGGACAGTACCTGTGAGCACTGGGGAAATGGTGGTGCATCTGCAGAACACTTGGCATGGGAGTGGACCCAACACCTCCAAAGACCGGCAAAGACGAGCTTTGGTGGCACATTTGTTAGATGGCCAAGTTAAATGGAGCTCCACCACGAAACCACACTACATCTACGGGCGATACTACATAAAAGGAGAATTCACACCACGAGATGACTTTTTCCCATTTACCTACAGAACTACCAACGCTCATCATTGACCAATCCCCCTTTGCTGTGGTCAAGACGACAATGGATTTCCAACCATCGCACAAGGGACTCGTGACGGGCACAACGGATTCATTGGATGAGCTGAAGATTATGTGGGTAGCCTCCTTTCAGGTATGTAACATATACGGTACCCCTGACGGTGTCGATCTCTTCGTTCGATTATCTTTTGGTTTTGGCAAGGAGGATAAATCTTGATCTTGATTCTTTCTTTCCATGAGAGCTAATTGTAATCAATGCAAATCCGAGCCAGTTGCAACTTGTCGTATGTTTGCTGGATTTTGTGATGTTTTATGTCTGTTTTTTATGTTGTCGGTTGGCAAGGACGAAAAGATACTTTGTTCTTGATTTCTTTTCCTTAAAATCATGAGAGCCAAACTATATGCTTAAATTTCCGAGCCAATTGAGAGACTGAACGAGTGTCGTTTGTGTGTTTGTTTGTATGGTATTGATTGAATCTCTCTGATGTGCTCCTTGATTGTGTTGCGCTTTTGGTGTTTCCGCATGCCCAGATGGAGCCATTCGCCTCCCGCCGTGACGTGTGGCTTGTGGGAGTGCTAGAGGAAGTCGGGCGAGAAAAATCGTTAGCTCAGCATGCCGATCAATGGCTGCAGGGCTAGTAGCTCCCCAACAATTGTCCCCAACTCGCTTGCTGACCTTTTTCTTGCTTTTGAATTGCCCAACATCTCTCTTGGTTCAAGGTTGCATGTAAGTTCCTGTGTCCCCTTTCCTGTTTGTATCGACGCCAGTGGTTACATGTTTGTGCTGGGGTTCAGTTTGAGAATGCATCCTTTTTCGGTACTGTGTCTTTCCTTTTCACGAGGATCATTTTACACACTGTCACCTTCATGCGGATGCTACAGAAAGGGGTTCTCCTCACAACGGAATTATATTAGCGTGGTACCCGAAGATTGCCTCATCGGCTCTCGACTTGTCAGTAAGGTTGGGTTACGATCTGGTGGCGGGCACAGTTCTTGTGTCAACCGCTCACTTGCTTCGGCGAGCGTCCGATTGTTCCTGGTTTTGCCCTCCACGGGCGCCATCGTCAGTCTTCTGTTGCGCATTCACCCCCCTGGCAATTCTTTATTGCTCGTGTTCTTTTCCGTTTGGTGCGTTCCCCACAAGAAAGCAACTCACGAACTTTTGTTGTGCTGCTGTACAACTCGCAGGATCTTGTTTTTTGTCACCGATGATTGCCATTTTGGGTGCCATCTCGAGCAATGAGCGTCGATCTGGCACACGAATCATCGGCCTGGAAGCAAAGGATTCGATGGAATCATTCAAAACGTTCTTGCGAGCTAGTAGAGCACCGGTATTATCATAGCTATTTTCGAGTGTTGTAATCTACTAGTAGTCTACCAGTACCGTACCTTCTGCTGGCTACGGCAGCTGTATAATAGGAGTCGAGTCAAAAAGCAAAACAAATTATTGACACAAATGGGATATCCCCTTGCTCGGCACCAACGACAACACAAAGAGACAGATACATTGGCAACCAATTATTAAATTAGACTCTTCTACAGGCTAGCTAGCTGTATATACTGCTACCCGAGCTTCTTGTACCGTATGACCAGTCACTGGGTTGCCTTCTAGCTAGCTAGTAGTAGCTGACTGACTATACTAGCAAATACCACAAATCCACTCCCACATGCTTTCGTCTTCTTCATCACCTGGCAGCGGACTATCATCATACAAGTCCACCACTCGAAACGGTGACTTCCAGACAAAAGCTGCGACTTCTTCGCGACGTCGAGCATCGAGCTCTCGTCGCAACCAGTGCGCATAATCCGATTGCAGCATAACCGATAATGTGACGCAAGCATCTGGGTCATGCGACGAAACAATCTTCATGTCTTTTGGACTAGCCCCTTTGCCGTTAGGCTGGGCCTCCAACCCCATGAGAGGGACGTGCATGTGCGAGACACATCTTCGAGACTTGCCTCTTCGTTGCCGGTGCTCAAACAACCGAATCTCCAGAGATGGCAAGTCGAGAGAACCGCTTGGAGGTATTTCATGTTTCAGCTTTTCGCCAAGTTTGGGAGTGAAGGTTCTGTGACCTTCGTCCCAAGTAAGAAGGATGTTTTCCGTTTTGTTTGCAAAGCAAAGCTGGACGGTCCAGTTGGATGTTTGGCTCAGGCCAGAAGCATACAGCACAGCAATGGTAAGCAATGTCGGAGCGAAAGCCACCGGTCGATCCACTCGATACGGTGGTTCCAACAGAGCTACTTCCATTCCGTCCGGTCGCTGGAGTATGGCATGATTGTCCACAACATTACGAACGGCATAAATGGGCAGTTCCGCTGCCGCTTGAACCATCTTGCGCGGACGTGGAGGAGGCAAAACCCTTTGGAGAGCTTTGCATTTAGTATAAAAAGACTCGTGGCACATCTTCCGTAGAACCACCAAGGTAACTTTCCCAGTCCTTGTTGTGTCCCATCGGAGCAAGATGCCATATTGCATCGAGAGGAACCCCATCTTCAACTCGATGATGGACCGAGTCTCAGTAAAGTTAGGAAAGATTTCAGCAATCCGAGCAGGCCTTCGTTTCATGTCAGCCTTTCCCCTGTGTTTGGCGTCTTCTCCCAGGGCAACCCGTGTGAGCAAGGACATTTTATCTTTCAGTTTGAGAAGACAATGGTCTCGACCCTTGGCGCAAATGTTGGCCCCTGCGGGTTCTCCCTTGCCCTTATCCTTCTGGAGACGACATTGAGGGTGAATAAAGGACGCAGGAGAGGGCAGCTGTGCATCCTGAAGATCAGCCAACGAAATTCGCACCGCATCACTATCATCGCCTTGG
This sequence comes from Seminavis robusta, assembly GCA_903772945.1. Lineage (NCBI taxonomy): Eukaryota > Bacillariophyta > Bacillariophyceae > Naviculales > Naviculaceae > Seminavis > Seminavis robusta. Next base: position 15,873 of record CAICTM010000798.1, read on the forward strand.
TTGGTCTTGGTGTCGGTTGTTTTGCTGGTAGTGGTGGTGACCGTAGACTTACTGCTGAAGGACGAGTTGTAGCTGAGTCGTCGCTTCATAGTCTTTTCTTCGTTGCTAAAAGGCTTGTTTGTGATAGTTGGCATGACACGCCGATGTAGTTTGAGACCACGGGGTCGTTTGTGTCCTCGCTTGTTCTGATATTGCTTCCCTGAAGACTCAGGAGTTTCTTCATCGAGGAATGCTGATGATTCAAAGGAAGAGTTGACCGTGGAGGATGTAGAATGGTTGAGATGTAGCGAAGAAGAGTGGGTAAAGCTGAAACTGGAATTGCTGGAATCTAGATCTGTCGATCCCTTGGGATCATTGGCTCTCTTGGTTGCGTCTGCCATGAGAGACTCCAGCAGCTCATCGTGCAGCTTTGAATAGTCCAAGTACTGAGGGTCTGACTCTCTATGTGGTTCTAGCGGTATTCTAAGCGCATTATCAGTGCCCCCAAAGACCTTCTTTGGCGCATTCTCATCGCAACCAAAAAACTCTAAGCCAGATTCGACCCAGTCCATGATGACGTCCTTCTGAGGCCACTCTTCATGAGGGTGATCTCTACCGTGCGGCGTCATGGCCGGCACTCTACAATGTCTTCCTGCGTGGTTTTTCTATTCGAGAGCTGTTTATGGCTGAATGTAGATGGCGACAAGAGCAATGGAGTACCAGTACTAGTACTTTGGGGTCTCCTTCACTCACTGCTTCGTCGTGTTGACTGTTGTTGACAGCTTTAGACCAGCGTGGAGCAGAGCTTTGGGTCTTGTACCCGCTCCTCTCTTTCGTTTTGCCCTGATTCTGGGTTCAAAATAGTTTACCCAACGGATGGGCTCGTTACGATGCTTCCTACGGTCCGGCGCGCATTCTATCCTTTTTGGGTCGGAGCGGGAAAGATTTATGTGCATCGCCGTATGTGACATCACCAGTCACTGAGGAACCAGTAAATGGCTTACGCACACCTCCAAAAGCCGTTTCACCGCCCGGAACACTCACCGTAAGGCCGTAAGGGACAGTCAAACCATCCTCTCACAGCAGTGGCACTGATCTAATAATGAGCGGGAAGAACCTGCTCACAAGAGTGAGTGACAGTCGCTGTCACTCTTCCCTCGGAGGCAGACGGAGGCAGAGGCCCAAGGAGGTGCAGCAACTCCCACCTGCACTCCGTAGGTACGGTACCGGTGGAGTGGAACCACATCCCAGGTAGCGATTGCAGCCAGTGTGGAGTCTTGTTGAATGGTGCCCATGTGTAAACCTTCCTCGGTTCCAGATATGCGGAGTGAATTTGCTGTTGTATTATAGGTCTTACAGTGTATGCACAGGCTAAAACTATCGGAGCCAGTGCAATGTGATGCATTGGCTGGAGCATCTTTTCGGTTGCCTTGAGTACGCCAGACTTGGTTTGTCCTACGACTCTTGGGGGCGCCATCATGGTAACTCGAGCCGCACTGTCATTTCCAAATCTTACCGGTACTGGTACCGGCAGTACCTGGGATGCCCATTGCTTGAAAAATCAGCATCCTGGTGGCATGGGCTAAGATGAGGTTGAAATAATAGCACTACATGTACTATGGAAAAAGAAAGACCAGTTGTTGGTAACTGTAGCTACCAGGTTGCTTTGAAGCTACACTACAAACACCCATGACACAACAAAGAGCTGTCCAAGCTCCTAATCTACCACATGTAGCTATGTACAGCTCATAGTAGTCTAGCAAGTTGCTGATAAAAAAGTTTACCTTGTGCACAAGCAGCAAGGCCAAAGCCCTCCTGAAACCGGGACGCACACTCGCGCTAATTTCTAAGACTAAACTAATCCCGTTTCTACTCGGGTTTGCTGCTTCGTCGGTCATCGTTCTGTGCGTGCAACCACTTCTTTACGCTGTTGTTGTCTGTGCTGTCGCTTTTCTCGACCAAAAGTGCTGTTACAAACAACAACAAGAGGCCGCTTTGGGGTGGGCAGAACCTGCCGCAGTCCCACTTATATAGATCAGCAAACTACGGGTTCGAGTATCTGGGCTGTAGCTCTATAGCTATCTAGCTAGGCCGCTCAACGTCCACGACAGAATCCTTGCGACGAATCGCTTGTTGGCGTGGTTGTGTTGGATAGATTCGATTCTGTCTGTCCTTCTTGGATTGATTCGATCATCGAGTTGATTCTTTCGTTCGTTGGTTCAAACCGTATCGAGAACGAGAAAGCAAACGACAATCGACAGTACTGCGCCGTTAGATCAGTCTATTTAGCTAGAACGAGATAAGATGAGTCAAGCACTGAGACTGAGGAGGAATTCCCACTTCGACAGCGATAGCGACAGCGACTGGTGTGAGGAAGAGACCAAGGCACAGCCTCAAGACGATGATGACTGTCCTTGGAGAAGCGCTGTAGACCCAACGTCAGGGAAAACCTACTACTATCATAGCCAGACTCGAGAGACCCAATGGCGAAAGCCCATTGAAATGGCCAGTCGGGAGGAACGAGAAGCTCTAGCTGCCAAAGAGAGACGACAAAAGGATTTCTTTGCGGCCATGGAAGCGAATATCATGAAGAGCATTTCACAGGGAAACAAGGCTCCCGAGAAGCAGTCTCGGTTGGACATTGAGTTCGACAGTCGGATTATCCCCGACGACGAACCCCTCACGACAACTGGCGCCTCGACCAAATCAGGTCTGGCGAGTGTGTCGAATAGTAGCCACCACCGCCAATCTCCAACGAGACCGAAAGTCACGAGAACGACTTCCAGTAGTTCGAGGTCGCGAGCGGCACCGTCGCGGCCGAACTTGGTCCGGACGATCAGCTCGATGGACAACAGCGTGATACGACAACTCATCAACCGTGTCCCTTCCTCGCGACAACTTCGTTCCATGCCAACCGGTAGTAGCAGCATGGGCAGACAACCCAGCAATCGAAGTGTAGGCTTCGGATCCTCGCATCACAGTCGACAGGGAGGACGATTGATGTCCTCACGGACTTTGAATTCTCGGACGGCAGCTTCCCCGCGGATGGCGCCGTTGGCTATCAACAAAGCAAACCTTGCCAGGTCTGGCCTTACTGATGACGATGACGACGAATTACCTCCCCTCACGGTTGTCACAACACCAGACCTGAGAAAACGAGAAAGTATAGGAAAGGATGCCTTGGCGTCGCCGGCAGATCCAAGAGAGGGCTTGAAACGAGGGGAAAGTCTGACGCTAGATCAGCTGTCTTTTCATGGTGGCGGTGGTAGTGGCAGTGGTGGTGGGAATATGATGGACTCCCGGTTCATGGACGGTTCCATCGGGTCACATCTTTCCATGTCAAATCACAGTTTCCAATTCGATCCAAACGACTCGAGTGGCTTTCTTGGGCCTTTTACCAACTCTCAGAGATTGTCCGGTTCAGGGGCATTGTATGGTAACCACAGCTTCAATTCCCTTGGCTCTAGCGAACATAGCATGGGGCAAGGTATGGATGCATCAGCCCGGAGCATTCCTCTCATGCCAGTAGAAGAAGCCGTAGACGAGTCCGAGTACAGCAATCCAAAATTTGACGGGAGTCGCACTGAATACTTTCTAGACATGGGAAGAGACGAAGGAAAAGTTGGAGACGAAATACCCGAGGAAGGATCTTTCAGCTTGGGCGCTGAGGATTGGTTAGGTGCCCTCCCGCCAGATGAAAACGCAGAAAGTGAACAATTAGTTGGGTACGGGCCAAGTGCCAAACGATTCTCAGAGGCCGGCTTCACATCATTCTTTGACGAGTCAATGGCCAACTTTGATTTGTCGGACAAAGAAACACAGGCGCTGGTGAAATTGGCCGCGATTTCGGAACAAATGACAAAGGTTGCGGAAACCGACGATTCCGAATCAACGGAAGAGTCAGAAGAAGAAGACGATGATGACATGCCGGCCTTGAACGAGGCAAGCTCCGATTTTCCTCTCTTCCTGGAGGATTCAGAGGAGGAAATAGACGACATGTTATCCGAAGACGAGGCGTCGTCGGATGGAAACCAGTCGCCTTTTCACACACCCATAACATCCAGCACCACCAAGACAACCGGGACCAACTCAACAACATCTCCAGCCGCGAAAGCGTCAAGGGCTCCACCAGCGAGAGGACTGCAACGAACGAGCGTTCAAGGGATTACACATTCGCCCCTGATTGGGATTTCAAAATCATCAGCAGCTGGCAGAGGAATCGCACAATCTTCAGATGTCAGAGGGGCTAGACCCGGCTTGGGGACCAAGACAACTGATATTCCCCGAGCTGTGCGCAACAAACAAATTCGCGAGGCAGCGCTGCATGAGTCTGAGGATTCATCGCATGGTTCGTCCACTGCCGATGGAAGTCTGGGAGTGTCAGGTCTTGCGTTTGCGTCGGCAACTCTGACGATCGACAATGCAAGGAGCCACTACAACACAGAAACCCAAAACGCTCCTGGGCAAACTCATCGGCGCAATGACTTCTCTCCAACCAAAAGGAACCCGATGGAAGGGGAGTTAGCGAATAGTTCTTCGAGTCTGAATAGTGGCGGTTCCATAGCTATGGCGGATGCCGCCAGAAGGCTCTCCATGTTTCGCCTGAAAAATCTTGATCGAAGTCGACTGCGAGTCGCCGGCGAAGGCCACGGGGGGATGGATGGTTCAGTTGGAGACGCTGGTATTAAAAGTAGTCGTCGGAGTCTTCATGCAGATGATGCAGACGCAAAAAATGCAAAAGACGAGGATGGTCCCCGACCGAATTTGGTGCGCCGCAACACTTGCGGTACATTGTACGTGGGAACGACGATGTCAGCGCCAGACAAAGATGCAACCATCAAGGTATGTGCTTCCTAATAACGATCCCAAAATGCATTTGATGCCAGCCGTCTCACTTGTCTTTTCTCTTTGTGGCTTCTCAGTGTGTTTGCGGTGTTTTTCGGGCGCATATTCTACAGGCTGAAACGGATGAAGAGCCTGCCAACTCCATCAATTTCCGAATATTCAACGATTTAGAATCCCAGCAAGGCTTTGCGCGAAAACAAGAGAAGCAGCAGCGCCGTCCAAAATCGCTTCCAGTTCCCTCCTTGGAACAAATTACGACATTCTACAGAGACGTGTTCCAAAGGGCTCAAATGGAATACGACTGCATTATCATATCTCTGATTTATGTTGAACGCCTAATCAAAACTACCGGTGGTGCGCTGCGACCCAGGGCTTGCAATTGGCGTTCAATTCTGTTCAGTTGCATGGTTCTTGCCAGCAAGGTTTGGGATGACATGTCCATGTGGAACAAAGACTTTAGCCAAACTTGTCCAAATGGAGTTAGATTCTCCCTGAAGCGCATCAACGAGCTCGAAGTCGCAATCTTGTCAGCTTTAAGCTACAAGGTGAAAGTTCCAGCGAGCGAGTATGCGAAGTACTATTTCCTTCTTCGATCGATGTTGATCAAGAGTGGGCTTGGGGGAGACAACGATGACACAACAAGTCCGTTGGATGTGGAAGGGGCAAAGCGGCTTCAACAAGTGTCTGGTCGGTACCAGCATGGAATGGGTGCAACAAGAAGGCAAATGAGGAAGGTAAGATGCGACATTCGCTTGTAGTGATAGTTTGTTACGCGTGGACGAAACTAACAACAATCATCGTTGGATTCTAAAGGCAAAGTCTATGAGGAGTAAGAGTATGGGAGATGATGAGAGGGCGAAAATGAACAACGCAGCAAGATATTCACGCAAGAATAAGCTTTCGTTGGAACACGTTGTGAAAATGTAGGATGGGAGGACCTACACCACTGCGCTGTTTGTGCCTTGGCATGGGTGTCACGTCGTATTCAGCATCGTGAGCGTCTCACGACCTTCGGATTGGCTAGCTGTAAATCAGAGAATGAAAGATCATTTGTGATGTTATCCCGCTAGCTAGCTATTTTAATAGGTTGCGAGATGGGGCATTGAAAGCATGCTCTACTACTACTTCGACCCATGTATTCCGGTAAGAAGGAGTGGCTTGTGTTGGTAGTAAAACCAAAAGAGGGCCACCACAGGAGCCGATGCTTGCACAAGCAAACGAAGGGAACTTTGGGAAACCATCAAGGAGGCGGCGCCTGACGGGACCAGCAGCCACGACGGCCTTCTGCTCTGTCTTTGCTCTCTCATCGCCTTTACCTCAGCTTCAAGCTCTTCCCGTTGATCCTCGTTTTTGAGTCTCTGAGCGAATCTTTGACAGAGCATCTCTGACATTGCAAGTACGGTCATCATTGGGTTGACGGCAGTTGCAGTTGGAAACACACTGGCGTCTACCACGAGGAGATCATCACATTCCCAAGTTTCACCATTGCAATCCACCACTCCGGTCGCGGAAGAAGAGCTCATTCGGCAGGTGCCCATTTGGTGAGCGGAGAACATGGTAGCCTCGCACTCATTCAATCCTCGTTTGCTGATTTGCTCCAGTCCTTCTCGATAGGTTGAGTTGTTATCTGCTTTGTCGAACGGTTTGAGTTTGTTTGCCTTAATGCCTAAGTCGCCGATATGCGTTGTCCCACACTCCTCTGCTCCACACGCAAGTAGTATCTCAACGCCCCCCTTCATGGCTGCCATCATACTCTTCTTGTCGTTTTCATTCAGCTTGTAGTCCACGATAGGGAATCCATCAAAGCCCAAAAGGACTTTACCTTCGCTACTATCTCTTTGTAGCACTATCAACGAAACTGCATTGCGATAGTCGAGCATGTATCGTTCTATGGATAGCAAAAGGAGGAAGAAATGATTTATGAGCGAGGATATAGAGGACGTTGCAAAAGCATTGAGACTCTGACTCACTGAACAGTGACGGATCAGGACAATGAGCAGCACTTGCGGCCAGCCCCGGGTGAAGGCAAGGGCATTCGATCTTCGCTCCGTACCCATTGTTTAGATCTTCAAACTCTGTGCATACAGTCGTCATTGGCGCCCCTTTGAAACAATCCACCGGCTCGGGAAGACGGCCCGAAACCCCAGTTGCGGGGTGAAGCCTCAGGTGTTGACCGATGTGCTTGTTCTTGAATCCTGATCGTCGAAGAAGACATGGACTCCACAACGACCCAGCTGTTCCCAGGGACAAAGCGTGCGGTGAGGCTGGTGGAACAACCAAATTGCATGCATCGCTGCACGGGGGTCGTACATGTACTACGCCTAACTTACCCGCTACAATGACCGCCCTTCTAGCATTCACCTCGATAAGCTGATGACCTCGCTTGCAAAGAACACCTCGGGCCTTGAAGCTTCTGGTCTCGGAGGAGTACACCTTATTGATGCTCAGAGCTTCGCACCTGTCCAGGATACGAGTTCCATTCTTGACAGCTGCCTGTAGATAAACAACTCTTCCATCTCTTTTGAGCCCAGACCTATCTCCAAACGGGAGGTTGCCAGAAGCTTCATCCGTCGTATCAACATTCTGTCCTGTGCATTTCCACTTAAAGCCCATCCTGTCACAGCCCTCCTGGAACTTTTGATTGTTTTTGTTGTGTTGAATAGCTTTAGGATCAGTGGTTACCTCCATAGCTTCATAAACAGCCTTGAGGGCATCGTCAAACTCTCCGTGAGGCGAAAACTGCCCGAGATTGTGCTTTTGCACCCATTCTTGCCGCACAGAGGCCGGCAGAGGCAAGCAACAACTCCAATTAACTGCCGTTCCACCACCAAGAGTTGATCCAGAGATAATCGCAAAATTTCCATCCAGGCTAGTGACGAGGCCATGACCGTCATACAGTTCATCAAATGCTTTTCCTTCCGACAGCGAGAGCTTGTCCGGGGACACGTAAGGGCCCTTTTCCAACACCACAACATCATACCCCGCCTCTGAAAGAATCTTTGCAGCGACACCGCCCCCTGCACCTGAGCCAACAACCACAATGTCACAGTGGATCGATAATTTGCCATTTTCTTGTTCCATTTCATCAACCTTGAGATCCCACAATAGAGGAACATCTGGACTAACCAAATCCTTTGCGGGAGTCTTCAAGCTGGGAGTTTGGTACCCAAGAGCCTTGCAGAAAGGGTTATCTTTTCCATTTTTCTTTTGGTAAGTGAACGCCAAGTTGAAAACCAACCTTTTGAGTGACTGATAGGCTTGCCTTCTTTGGAGCAATGTCGAGTGCTGCATCCGTAACAGCCCCGACACACGCTCTTCCAATGGCCATTCCACAAAGGATCTTCCATCCATTGATCCAACCAGCAGTATGGTTCCTGGAATGCTCGAGAGGCAAGTCAGGACCCCCAGCATCAACAACCTCTGAGTAGGGGTGAGTTTTTTCAACACGACTGTTGCAATGACTTCCATAAAGTCTTCATCTTGGGATAATTGATATTGCCAATATTCTATGATGACGGCATCCTTTGTTTCTTTCGGGGCCTTGATGGGTGGAAGCAATCCATCAACGACGCTCAAGAGTGCTGCCACTTGTCCTGATGTAAAGCCATCCCTCCAAGTGCTTTCCGTCATGGTCCGATCTTCTTTCGCATCCATTACAAAAATGAGGAGGGAGTGGCATAATCTTTACCAAGCCGACGATCGACAGCTATGTGTAACGAGAAAAGCAAACCTGTCAGGACCTAAATTTCCTAATTGTACGGAATTTGCCTGGAGTGTGGCCGAAGTCTTGATGTCATGCTTGATCTTTCTCGAGAAAGATGATGAAGCCCGAGTTCCCGATGAGTGATGTCAGTCAGCAGTAAACCAACAAGCCAAGTGAGCTGTAAACTTTACTGAGGCTGCTCTGGCCGCTCAGGTTGGGTCCTTTATTTCAAAGTGACCCCAGTCTTTTAGCGGAAGCTGTCGCCAACTAAACGGGATCCTTTTTGCTGCTACAATACCCACTATCAACCATGGCGAAGAGCGAGGTAGCGCCTCGACGGTCGAGTCGAAACCGCGGCGGTCGTGGCCGCGGCAACAACAACAACAACAATAGCAACAATTCAGCTCCTGCAAAGAAGGGCGGCCGAGGTGGAGGCGGCGGCGGCGGCGGCGGAAGCAACAAGAAAGCTGCACCGGCCAAAGCTGCAGCTGGCAAAACCGGCAAGAACACTGGAGGTCGAGGCGGCGGCGGCCGAGGAGGTGGCGGCCGAGGTGGTGGTGGCCGAGGAGGACGAGGAGGCCGCGGCAACAATAGCGACCGCAAAGGTGGAAGAGGTGGCCGAGGCAACGCCAAAGACAAAGGCGCAGCTAAAAAACCACAGCCTCCCAAAAAGGCAACCGAAGAAGATCTCGACAAGGCCATGGATGATTATTGGATGAAGAGCGGCAACAAGGAGGTCGCATCCAAAAAGTTGGATGATGACATGGACGACTATTGGTCAAAGAAAAAGGATTCCAAGGAAGAAGCTGAGGGGGATGCTGACGCGGAAAAAGAGGGAGAAGCTGCCGCCGCGGACGAAGGCGAAAAAGCTGAAGAACCCGAAAAGGAATCCTAGAGAGCAAGCAACAGCTATATGCTCCATGTTGTTTCATTTGTATCCCCAAGGAAGTCTCTGTGTTATCGTGAGATTTTGAGATTTCCTCCGTATTCATGTTAAAAGGGCAATCCAACAATAATAAAAAAACCGGAAAGTTATTTCAATCAATCCATGGAAGCCAAATGGGCAAAGAAGACTCTTGAACACGGCAAAAGCGTTGAAGAGTTTGTACCACTTTTCAGTGAGCATCCTCAAGATTTTTCAAGGGGGATACGAAGACTGCTTGCTGTTTTCTAAAGATGGGTTTTGTTGTATGAGTTTGGTGTTTCTCTGACCCGGAAGGAAATTAAGAAGCCTCTGGGTGCTGTCCTTGAGGGGGGAAATGGCAACTTGCCGATTTGTCAGAATGTAAATGTCCCTGTGTGGGTGAGTTGTCTTTCCTGACTCTTTTGAGGCTACAAGGATTGGAATGATTCAATCAATAAATGGGCCCGTCAAAAGGGAAAAAGTTGTTGATTCTAGAGTTGCCAGTTCTTTCTCGTTCTTTTGAAGGGCAGCTGCATCCCTCTACATGTCGTAGTTTCCTTTTGACTACCAATCGCGTCGGTACCGATCTAGACTGGAAAAAATCAGTGCCAAATTGCCTCGGTTGCCTCGTGCTACAAGGTATCAATTGAGGAGCTACCAGTAAGGTACAGAAGCACTGCTTTAGAGAAACTCTAGCCAGTAGCTAGAAACATCAAACTCACAGGGTGCCTGGATGGTGGGTTCACTGTTCCCAGCGCTCATTCAGAAACGCAATGCTTTGGGTGAAAACATGTTTAGTACTGGAAGAAATGCAGCCTACCAGTTGCAGTCTCAGAGGTCTCATGACGGGCATTGGCACTATTGACCGTCTGTCAATGTGAGAGCATCGACCTTCGCTTGGGCCGATCCTTTCCTTCGTGCTCTCATTGCTCTGGAGTGATTGCCGCCCTTTTTCAGCACAAGAAATTGAAACAGTGGACAATGCAGTCGTTTCAAATGCACCCATCACCTCACCAGGAGATCTACAACAGGAAAACTTAACCTGGACGGACTTCGGGACAAGCTCTCGAAGACAAAACCATGCTTAACTACAGGATCTACGACCAACACATCATGGACCTACATAGTACGGCAAAGCGAGGATGATTTGTCTTGGGAGTTTTGCCCTCGGAATGTTTAAAATAGAGGGATCAGACCAGACAAATCTGGTGTAATAAGCCTTACGTGTCATCAATGCATTTTCGTCGATGAAACTCTCTTGTATCATAGGCAGGGCCGCACGAAAACAATAAATCACTAAATTGGCTACGGTACAGTACTACCGGTACGTTGTATACTCCGATTTGCCGCAGCGAGTTCGCTTACGGAAAAGCCACCTCGGAGCGGATTGGAGCTTCTGCAACAGGTGTTCTTCGGCGGTGGGAAAAGACATCTTTTTTGTTGCTGCCATCATCCATCCAGCAGCAGAGGTAACCATCACAACCAAAGACAACAACCCTGGTTATTATCTTCGAGTATTTTCCCCTCTTTTGGCGTTGTGTTAATAGCCATAAAACCAAGCCAGAACAAAAAACTCCCGAAGTTCCTCTTGTTGAGCGAGTCTTGTAGATCTCGACGAAACCATAAACCTCGACCCTCTGTTGCAGAGAAACCACCATCAGTCAGATTTTCCTTCATACAGACATACCATCACTTACGGTACTGAATCGAAAGCCATCCAGAGCGTTGCTGTGTTTGATTATGTTAACCTGAACAAACTACAAGACCACTACTGTATACCCGCAAATCCCAACTACCGTACAGGAGAAAGCATTGCAAGCAAATGTTCTTGGCCGAGGACGGTAGCAGGATGGGGAAGCAATTGGTGCGCATGGCTAGTAAAGCTAGCAGCTGTCGATCATGGTCATCCATTTCCACCTCGGCGTCCTCTACCGATCTGGCTGCTTCAGAGCCAGTGCCGTCCACTGCGATGATACAAGCCTTGATTAGGGATTTGAGCTTCTGGGACTTGATCCCTCCGGTCATGGTGCAGGATACCTTTCCCAGTCCGCTGCCCAAACGGCCACTGCACATGCAATCACAACAACAACAATGCAATCAGCCTCTCCTGCAACGAGGATCCAGTGTTCGAGAAGATAGGCGACGCAGAAGCAATGAACGAGAAAGGCCCAGGGGCGATGGCACCAGCAAAGGAACCATTAGTGATCACAACAATAATCCCAATTGGAGACCCGAGCCAGTGTGGAAAACAGCTACAGATCCCATGACGGGAAGAACCTACTATTATGATGCTGTTACCCGACGAACGCAGTGGGAAAAGGTAAGAACTTGGGTTTGTCTGGAGTTTTTGGTTTCACGGAAGCACCCATATCTCATGTCATTGCTGCTCCTTTAACGTGCCATCGATACCGTAGCCCACGGAGGTTCGCCAAATGGAGAAGCAAAAGAAATCGCAACGCCGTAAACGAAATAAATTGTTCTTTCACGAGATGGAATCCAACATCCTGAAGAGCCTTAGTCGAGGGGAGCTCATACCCGGAATCCCCAAGGCCAAGTTGGAACCTACCGGACCTCCGCTTGAGCCTCGAAATGCCAATCGCAATTTCCGAACACTCTCCCGCATGGATGACACCATCTTGGCAGAGTTAAGGGATGATGTCGTGACTCCAGAAGAGTTCGATCAGGCTTTGCGGCAGTCGATGCGGTCCACCACCACCAAACAACCGCAGCACCAACGAAGCAACTCGCGAGGACGACCTCCTTTGCCAGAACCGACACGATCGATGGATCGAAGGTCTCGCAGCCGATCGCGGACGCAACGACAAGCTGCAAATAATACTCATGGCGAGCCGTCGTCGGAAACCACGAGCACTCGAACGGCCAAAGCTCTGGTGGCGAGTCGCCATCTGCCACCTCCGACGGGACGATCTTCCAAGCCGCTCCAACAGCATCCAGAGGGCGAAGATCCCGCCATGGCGGATGCTCTCGCGGGAGAGCATTTGCTCGATGGCACGATTCAAGCCGAGATTCGAGCTCTTGCGGGTGGCGACGGTGACGACAAGTCAGAAGCAGTCATCACGATTAACAGCAAGAACCATGTCCGTCGCAACACGGGAGGAACCATCTACGTGAATGGGACCATGTCCAATCCGAATGTGGAAGCGACCATCAAGTGTGTCTGTGGAGTGTATCGGGCTCATTTGGTACAGGCATCCGAAGAACGCAACAAGCATTCGCCCGTGTCTGTCATGGCTAATTTGGACATCTTTAATGATTTGTACCACATGCCACCGTCAGTTCGCAGGAATCTCGCCAGTAGCAGTTTCACGCAGGAGTCACTCCCAAGTCTGGCCGACATTGTGGAATTTTACCAGGAGTTTTACCGACGCAGTCAAATGGAATTTGACACCATCATCATGTCACTCATCTACGTCGAACGACTCATCAAGACGACCAATGTTGTTCCTGGACCAACCAATTGGCGCTCTGTCTTGTTCTCCTGCATGGTCTTGGCCAGCAAAGTATGGGACGATTTGTCCATGTGGAACATTGATTTCTCCAATGTCGCTTCGGCCAACTCCAGCAATAACCAACAGGCTCCAGGACTCTCCTTGTTCACCTTGCAGCGAGTGAATCAGCTGGAATTGGTTCTCTTGAAGAGTCTCGGTTTCAATGTCAGAGTGCCCGCGAGTGAATACGCCAAGTATTACTTTTTGATTCGCACCATGTTGCTTCGAAGTGGACTCCTCGAAGGGGCGGCCAAGCCGCTGGGCAAAGAAGAGGCCAAGGTATTGGAGAATCGTACGAGCCAGTATCAAGACTCCAAGCTCGGCAAGCAACAACGTGACCGACGCACCAAGAGCATGTTTGATTACACCTGGATGGACAAGCCATCGAATCGACAATCTGAAGGAGAAGGAAGCGGGCAGTGCGGTGGCCCTGTGCTCAAGGACAAGGTTTGCTTAGAGCAACTCGTCAACATGAGATAGACGTGAAACAGAAGAAAAGTGAATCAGTGTACATTCTGAAAAATTGGATTCGATGTGTAGATTGCATGGATGGATGGATAATAAATTGCGATCAAATGCGGTGAACGGCGGCAATCACTGCTACGAGGACAACATACACTACCTTGGACAGCAAGATGTTCAAGGACGTCAAGTTAAATTCATTACAGTAAACATAGATTTTAGACATCAGTCGTTGTGGTAATATAGCCATTGAAGAGCGTCTGTCAAACTTTCCCTGGAACTCTCAACATCGTATTTTATTGCCTGTTCAGAAAACCCCGATTGATCGAGATCACGCACGCTAGCAAACAAACAAAAGAAAGTGGCGCATACCGGTACCTGGTCCGGTCCTCGTATCTTCAAACAATTTCAGCTAAGGGTGACTAGACTCTACATGCATTTGATGTACCGGTATGATTTCCTGCAGACCCAAATAGTGATGATTGAGGTTCCTACTGTATTGCTACCTCATCTTATTACGCCACTATCTCTGAGGCTGGCTATCTCCAGTTCATCCATGGAGAGAATATCTCTTAAAACTTCTTCCGTGTGCTCTCCAACAAACGGTGGTGGTGATTCCACTCGTTCCATGGAACTGCCTGACAGCTTGAGAGGAGAGCCAACCATCTCAATGGAGCCCAAGATATTTTGTGCTTCGTCTTTGAAGGTCAATTCTTGCACAAGACCTCTGGCTCTAATGTGTTCGTCGTTCAATGCCTGACCCATGTCATTGATCGGAGCAGCTGGAACTCCCACCTCCAGCAACCTTTCAACCCAACTAGTAGCAGTTTGCTTCGAGAACTCTGTATTGAGCAAAGCCATGAGTTCTTCTCGATTTCTGACTCTGGCTGGATTTGTTGCAAATTTCTCGTCTGTGGCCCATTCTGGATGTTCCAATAGTGAAGCAAGCTTGGCAAATTGACCATCATTTCCACAAGCAATGACAAAATAACCATCCGATGCCGTGCAGTCTTGGTACGGGACGATTGTTGGGTGTGCATTGCTCATTCTGGTGGGTACTTGCTTTGTCGTCAGATAGTTGCTGGCAATGTTCACAAGGGATGAAATTTGGGTATCCAGAAGGGATATATCCACATGCTGTCCAACTCCAGTCTTTTCTGCCTGATAAAGAGCCGCCAAAACTCCATTCCCAGCAAACAAGCCGGCAATGACGTCGGAAATAGCCACGCCCACTTTTTGTGGTTCACCAGATGCTTGTCCTGTAATTGACATGAGACCTGACATGGCCTGAATAGCAAGATCATAGCCAGGTCGGTCCTTGTAGGGCCCAGTCTGTCCAAAGCCTGTTACGCTGCACATTATCAATGCAGGATGGATCTTTGAGACAGTCGCATAATCCAGGCCGTACGAGCCCATACCTCCAACCTTGAAGTTTTCTACGACAATGTGTGTCTTGGGATCAGTGACTAACCGCTTGGCCACCGCTGCACCTCGTTTATCTTTCAAGTCCAATGCAAGACTCTTCTTGTTTCGATTGACGCAGGCAAAGTAGGCACTCATTCCCTTGTCTTCCATGCCGTGAACAAACGGTGGGCCCCATGCCCGAGTGTCATCTCCCCTTTTTGGATGCTCGATCTTGATGACTTCTGCACCAAGGTCGCCCAGCATCATACTGAGGAAGGGACCTGCTAGAACCCGCGAAAAATCCACAACACGGACCCCGGTCAGCGGCTTTTGCAGCTGTTGGGTTGCCATGGTCGATTTCTGCCAGCATGGTTTTTGGTTTTGCCTTTTTGAAGTTTTGAAGGCCCTCCTCTTCGGAAATCCGGAAGCACACTGTCTCCTCTTCCGCAACCCGTACCGGTACGATACGGTACAGTCGTACCTAAATGTTCTGATAGCTAGCTATGTCATAATCATAGGTATTAGTACCGGTACTAGCCGGATGTACCGGTACGAATCTTGGCATGGGAGCTCACATCCATGCTCCGAAAAGCCTTTGCTTTCCCTTGAGATTGAGGAGAACCGAGAAAGTTTCGTCATATATATCGAGGTTTCGATGCATGCCTAAGCTGCTGGTGGTTCTTGATTGATTCGATTGATCATTCGATTCGTCGAGAAGGAACAGAGTTGCGAAAAGAGAATATTGCTGGGTTCCTGGGATGCATGTCTAATATTTGTTGGGGAACAGCTGGACGAATCGAGTGAGGACAAGCCGGACTAACTCAGCCCAACTGGAGCTAGGAAGTGGTTGGGAAAATCCGATGAACGGAACAGGAACATGCCCACCATTTCTACGGTACCAAGCCAAGGTTCTTTCAGTGGTCTACGGTATGGTTGATGAGATATCAAAATTGAATGTCTAACAGTTGAACATCTACAATGGCATGGATCGCAACTGGATTGGATTGGTAGAAAATATGAACAAACAAAACGAGGTTTGTTTGGAGGTGGTAACATTTCTCCTTTGATCACGTGCTTGGTTTAAAAGACGCCCGCGTACAGAGTCTTGACACGGCAAGGGTTTGTGCGAGGCAGATTGTCATTCGTTCCATTCACCAGTTGTCTTGCATTTGCGTTCTCTTGGACAGCGTTTGGTTGTCGTTTGGCCTCTTCAAAGGCATCTCCCGGAGTTTTGATGTAATATAGCGAATCGACATAGGAAGGTGCCCCACGAGGATTGTGTTCGCCGCTTCCAACCGGAGGAGCAATCCAATACTTTTTTGGATTACCTTGTTTGGCTTGAGCTCTCTTTTCGTGCGAGTCTTTGGTTTCGTCGGCCAACCAAGTGGCGGCTTCGGTGCCCAACCGTTCCTCAAGTAAATCAGCCGCATGCTTGCCCTTGACAAACATGACTTTGGATCTGACGCGTTCATCTAGCAGTGGCGAAACCAGTTTCCAGAGGCCATTAAATATCATGGGGGCATCAATGAGCACCACGCAATGCAACATTTCTGGATAATGCTGTAAGAGCTGTGCTACCAGAATGGCTGACTTTGGATCGGAATCTCGAAATCCAAAGCCATCAAAGTCGGCTACCCAGACACAATGTCTGGAATCGGCCGTTTGATTCAATCCATTCTTCCGGCGTTGTCTCAAAAAGTTGCAACTGGCTTCTAGCAACAAGAGTACGTGTTCAATGTTGGCGTCGGCATCCCATCGATCATGGGCTTCACTGAAGCGAGTGTAGCCAATGGGACGTCCATCGGCATCGTATCCCACGACGCGCATATTGAGTGCCAAGGGATTGTTCAAGCACTTTGGGGATTGCCAGAGTTCTGTTTTGCGTGGATTGGTGGTAGCACGCCATTGCAACGTGGAGACGAGCTGTTCTTGTGCCTTCTCAAGACTCCACTGGCGAGCCACGAGGTAGCGACGACAGGTTTCCAAGTCACAAAATTCGGCGTCCAGCGGTGAGAGAGCCTCGCGGTATGGAGTGACTCGTTCGTGGAGCTCTTGAATAAGAAATAGTTGGTCTTTGGAGAGTGGTGCATCGAGTCCATTTCCATTGAGAGCAATGTCGCACTTTTCGACCTCTGGATATTCGTCCAGATCGGAATGGACGCTGCTGGTGCTGGTGGTATAGGAGCTGGCGGTGGTTGTTTTGTTGTTGAAATTCATGGTCATTGTTTTATGGAGATAATGACAACTTGGTGTAGCTCTCACTGTCAATGCTATCGACTAAAGATAGACCAGCAGGGCGCTTGGAAATTGTGAGGCTCCAATAAGGTTTAATCGTACAGCGGTGCTGCGATGTACATGTATGTGTACTAGCTAGTTGTGAGCGGTACCAGTACCGCTGTGAGTGATGTGGAGGTTCTCTGATGTCGGCAAGTCCCAGCGAAAGAGTGAGAGAGCCGCAGTGAGAGCGTCATTGTCATGTTTCACGATTCAAAGGATACAGTACTTTTGGGAGAGAACTGACAACATGTTTTGCAAGCGGAATGCGGAGGGGCACTGATGAGGAGCTCAATAGTCATTCCCTCTCTCACCATTCATCATTCGACAACGGTTTGACAGTCCATGGCACTTCGATCGAGAAGGACTCAAGTCAATACTACGCTAGCTACCGGCAGTCTAGTAATAAGGCCCGCATAATTGCCAAGGGCACAAGCTTGTCTTTCATCAGAGGGAGGGAGAGCAGATAACGAGGGAAAGCCGGACAATTCATCATTCTCTGTTCTTGATTTTTCCAGTACTTTCTCAAAACTAAAGGCAGATCACACGTTTGACCGACACCTCTAGACCACGACAACAATATCATCAGCATCATTATGGGAACGCAGCAAGAGGCAGCACTGCAACAGCAGACGGATGAATTTGGGCGCATAATTGTGGGCGGTGGTCAGCCGGCCACCACCAAATCCATGACAAGCAGCAGCAGCAGTAAACCAGAAGCGCAGCCGGAAAGCAATGGTTATGGAAACGACTATTACGGCGATAACTACTATGGAGATGCCAGCCGTCATTCCTATCGAAACAACGACGCCGATGAAAATCCTCTACAAGCAGGAGTTGTCGTGCAAGGCCGAGTGGTCCGAATAGAAACCTACGGAGCCTTTCTCGATTTTCAATTGTCTCACAGCACTAATCGCAACGTCAAGTACCGAGGCTTGATTCACATTAGTCAAATGGCTCCCCATCGAGTGGAAAAAGTGGAGGATATCGAAATGATCAAAATGCAAAACACAATCTACGCTGTCATTTTGGAAGTTACGCCAGGATTTGGTGGTCCAGGACGAGAAAAAATTCGATTGTCGCTCGTGGGGGTCGACCAACAATCCGGGATCTTGACACAGCCTATTATGCCACCACAAGACAACTACAATAACAATCATCAGTATCGCCATGAAAGCAGACGAGGTGGTGGTGGTGGCGACCGCAATAGTCGATTCTTGGAAGAGCGCGCCAAACAACGCAGAATAATGTTCAAAGACATGGTGGATCGAGAGGGAATCAAATGGTGGGGACATGAACGGGCATCCTCCAAACAACAACAGCAACCCGAGATGGGAATGCTGCGATTAATATGGTCCTCTAGTCCAGAACCACCCAGCAATGTTCCCACCGCAACCACCAAAGAAGCCGCTAAAAAGAAGGCACCCGACAACAGCAGCAAGACAAGCAACAGTAAACCAAAAAAGAATGGAAAGAGTCGCCGTGACAAATCTTCTGACGACAGTTCTTCCGAATCGGAAGATTCTCGGGATCGCCGAAGCAAAAGGCGCAAACGATCCAGCAATAGTCGGAGCAAACGAACCGCCAACGGTCGTCGAAAGAGTCGTCGACGATACTCTTCCAGCAGCAGCAGCAGTAGTAGTTCTTCTAGTAGCAGCGACAGCAGCAGCAGTGAGTCGTCATCCTCCTCCTCCAAAGACTCGACATCTACAGATGGTAGCAAACGCGACAACAAACGAGCCAAGACAAGTAGTACGGATGACAACGACAAACCAGTTGAAAAACAAGCAACAGCGCAAGATGACGCACACATTAGTACGGAAGATTGGAAAGAAGCGAAAGAAATGAAGGCTGCTGTCCAAGGCAACAACGATGATGACGAGGACGATGATGATTTTGGCCCTGCCCCGCTTCCACAAGCAACCGGCGGCGCGGGTGGAGGTGTTGGAGGCACCGATGGGTATGGTAAAGCCTTATTGCCAGGGGAAGGTCAAGCCCTTGCACAGTACGTGCAGCAAAACTTGCGTATCCCGAGGAGAGGAGAGATTGGGTACCAAGGTGATGAAATTGAGAAATTTGAAGACTCGGGGTATGTAATGTCCGGAAGTCGTCATGCAAGAATGAATGCCGTCCGTATTCGAAAGGAGAATCAAGTTTATTCGGCAGAGGAACAACGTGCTTTGGCCTTGATTACCATGGAAGAAAATCAGCAAAAGGAAGCTCAACTCATGGAAGATTTTCGTACCATGCTCAAGAGTAAGAAGGCTGTCATTACCAGTAGAGGCAAGGGCAAAGCTGACGAAGGTGGTGATGGCTAGCTCTTATAGATTTGCTTGCATTGGTATCTTGCTAGCTACACGGACATGGCTACTTTCAATATCTATGGTGCCTCCTCAACTAATGTTAATTAAATACCTATAGGCTATAGGAACAATCTATGAAGCTTCTCTGCTGACCACTTTCTATGATACTTCGTAAAAGTGTGCCATCGTTGCTTGGACCGCGAAACCAACACCACCAGAACCTCTCTGGGTGCGTTTGAGTCTTCTTTCGGAACCGAAAATTAGACAACGGGAGTCAGTTGGCAACTTTGCAGGCTGGAGTCAAGTCCTGCGAAGCCAAAAGAGAGGCACGGTGCCAAATGTGCCATTGAACAAATCGGATCCTGCATGGAGTTGGAAGGTGACGGCCTAGCTAGACCACTTTTGCTGTCACGGGATCTTTAGGAAGGACAAAGCGCGATTTTGTTTCAATGAAAGGGAGTTGAGTTGACAAGCAACACAGAGAGCAATCATGGGAAAGGAGAAGCCAGAAATAGAAGAAAAGGACCGGGTCCTTGTGACCGGCAGGCCAGCAACCCACAGACCAGACAACAAGGTTGTGACCTCACGCTACACCGCAGCGACATTTCTGCCAGTGGTGAGTTCAATTACTTGTTGCGACATGACAATGGACAGAATAGAATAGAACCCATGGATTGTTTTGTGTCGCTCATTGTTTTTGTGCTCTTCTCGTTAGGCAATTCTGGAACAATTCCGGCGTTTTGCCAATCTCTACTTTCTCTGCGTTGGATGTATCATGGCGATCGGTTACTACACACCGGCATTCGATTCAGCCATCAATCCCTGGACAACACTGGGACCCTTGGGTATCGTTGTTTCCTTCAGTTTGATGGTGGAAGCTTCAGCCGACATTAAGCGACATAAGAACGACGAGGAAACAAACAACGCAACCTGTGTCATTCTGCGAAGAACTGAGGAATTGGAGGCTGAAGAAGGCGCTGAACGTGACGAAGAAATGGCAGATGGAAAGGATGTAGTAGTAGACGTCAACACAACCTACATGAGAGCAGGAGACACGGCTGTCGACAACCGACCCGAAAAACCCAAGGGAGATTCCGCCCGAATCAGCTTTCAAAAGGTCCGCAGAATGGACATTCTGCAGGGACAAATCATCGTAGTCAAGAATCGAGAAATGGTCCCTGCAGATATGATCCTGATTGCCAGCAGTAGCGAAAATGGCAGCAGTTACATTGAAACAAGCTCCATCGATGGAGAAACCAATCTAAAACTCAGAACAAGCCCGCATCTGCCAACCAAACTTCTGAGACACTTGAAACACGGTACGCCGATGGATGAGATGGAGCCGATTGCCGAGGGTGACGAAGATGATTTTTCAGGTGGCACTGAGACCTTGGAGGAAGCCACCAGACGAGTTAGTCGGTTTTCCTCTCTCTGCCTTCCCAAGGGAGTTTGTGTTTTGAGAAATCCTGACTACAAAGGTGTCACGACACTCGACGATGCTGGCAACGATGGAGGAGATGAAGAAGGCATGTTCTCAGCATTCAAACCTCATATGGTGGAAGCTGTGAAGAAATACACCGACAAAGATGTACCAGTCGACAAGAACACAAAATATGTAGCAACGCTCACATCCGAGCCACCCAATCCTCACGTCAACACTTTCACGGGAAAGATGACGCTGCCTCCCGTTGAAGAGAACGGCGAATGCTGGGATATTCCATTGGGGGCTGAAAACATTTTGCTCAGAGGAGCTGTCGTACGCAACACGGAATGGGTCCTAGGACTGGTCGTCTTTACGGGGACAGATACCAAGCTGGTCCGCAACTCTTTCGAAACCCCTTCCAAGTTCAGCCAGCTGGATAAGCTGATGAATCAGACAGTGTTGTTGATCCTCATGCTGATGGCAGTCATCATCTCGTACTTATCAACCCAATCGGTGGTTACGACGAGAAGAAAATTCGACCATTTGTGGTAAGGCTGGTTCCTGGAAATGGAATGGATTCGTCGGTGTTCGCGTACAACGTCTCACTTCATTTCCTGTCCAAATGCAGGTATGTCGGGCTCAATGAAAATACTAGCGAACCATGGCCATATCTTCCAGATATGGATGCACCTGCATGGGTCCCGACGCAAAAAAACTGGGTCCAAATGTTTTTCTTGTTTATCACGCTGCTGAATAACTTGGTTCCTTTGAGTTTGTATGTCACCGTCGAATTCGTGACATACTGCAGTCTCTTTTGGGTGTGGGCGGACCTAGACATGTACTGCGACCAAACAAACACACGGGCTGTTGCTCGGAGCACCATCATCACTGATTTGGGACGAGTCGAGTATATATTTTCCGATAAGGTAAGATATTCATGATCTGAACCAAGAAGAAAACAATCAATGGGTGGATTTCTGACGTTTGTGTCCATACTCTTTGCTTTGTCTGCTCGATCTCTTCGTTTTTTACCGTCTATCTTTCAACTCCAACAACGATTCACGCAATCATTAAGACTGGAACGTTGACACAAAACGTTATGCGCTTCAAGCGCTGTTCAGTGGATGGTATGATGTTTGGATCGCCAATTACAAAGAGTAAGCCAGGTGCTGACGAAGCTCCTGCATCAGAGTTTCACCCCTTGAAACGCCTGTTGGTGGGAAACGTCAAGCTCCCCATGGCAAGCGGGTTGCAAGGCCTGGGGGCTTCCTCAGGAGAATACGAAATCAAAGCCGATAAAAAGCTCACACTGAACGCAGAGATGTTTATTCGTGTCTTGGCCCTCTGCCACACAGTCGTGGTGGAGAAAGATTATGACATGAAGAAGAAAAAGGCTGAAGACGGTGGGAAACCAGCAGAAACCGCTCCGATGGTTCTAGGTGGTCCACAAGGGCCTGATGGCGCGCCCCTTGGCTTTGCCTACCAGGCCGAGAGCCCAGACGAAGGTGCATTGGTTTCCGCTGCCAGCAAAACTTTCGGCTTCCAAGTTATCACCCGCGACTCCAGTGGTATCCGTCTATGTGTGAAGTGTCCCTCTCACCTGCGGGACCCTGCAATTGTCTCGGCACTCAAGGATGGTTCAAAGACCCTCCTCAGTCTTGCTGCCTCCAGCGCTACGAACATAGATTACAGCGACTCTCCTGACGAAGAGGTTGAGGTGGTCACCGAAGAAACTTGGGAGATTCTTGCAGTGAACAAATTCGATTCCGACAGAAAGAGGATGTCGATCCTACTGCGTGCCCCATCCGAGTTGGGATCACTCCCAGTTCTCTTCTGCAAAGGAGCAGATTCGGCTATGCTCGACAGGGACGTTTGCACTGGACTACCTGCTGAAGACGATGACGCAAAGCTTGCCCAAAGAGCTTTCTCGCGAGGTAGGAAAGGTCATGAAACCGAGGATGAGTGGGAAGTGGCGCAGACGTTAGGGCTACAAAGCCACCTTGGAGATTTTGCACGTGAGGGACTGCGCACTCTGGTGTTGGGAATGCGAATTTTGACGGAAGATCAATGTGCTGAATGGCTCACAATGTTCAAAGAGGCAGCGACGTCTTTGAAGGACCGTGATGGCATGCTGACTGCAGCCGCAAAGGCAATTGAGACTCAGCTGTACATTGTGGGTGCAACGGCGATCGAAGACAAGCTGCAGGTGGGAGTGCCGAACACAATCGCGACGCTCGAGAATGCTGGAATCAAACTCTGGGTGCTGACTGGGGACAAGAGGGAAACCGCTGTCGAAATTGGCTATTCTACTCACGTCCTCACGGATAAGATGCACTTGACACAAGTCCCGGATAACGGAGAAGGGCATGTCCGAACTCAAATGAGCATGGAATTCATCAGACTGGTGAAGCTAGGGAAGCTGCCTCTCTACCAGCGTTCCATTGTGGACGAAGAAGAGAAAATGAGTTGGACGAGTATCAAGTTTTCCCTTGGAAAGTGCTACCGAGCCTTCACACGATCTCTTCGGACTTGCTTCTACAGTATTTTTTTCACGTTGGGAATATGGAAAGATTGGGCGGAAGGTAAACTTGAGATCATCAAAGAAGAGGAGAAGGGCGAAGAGCTACTCGTTCCAGATCGTGTGCGAATGAAGAGAGTACGCGACCGTGCTGATGAGGTTATCAAGGATTGGTTGAAATCTGCCGAGGGAGTCCGGCAGCGTAGGAAAAGCGCTCATCAGAGCCACGTCTCGGTTGACGACGCTGCATCGCTGGCGTCGGAAGAGGTACCCCGCGTGTTCTCGCGAGCCACGTCGGCAAGGAATATGCTTTCTAGTCTTTCTGTTGAAGGCGGTCTTTCGCAAAATGAAAGGCGCTCGCTTTCGCTGGCCCATGTCACTGCAGCGAATGCTTCCCGGGACGATGATGGACCCATCGTCGACGAAGACACCCTTTCAATGGCCAGCTTCTTTCCGGACCCCAAGGCCAAAACCAGAGGCGATTTTGACCGGAGGAAACGAACGTTGCTGGAACGTCTTTTCGCTGTTGACCGCGATGTGCGAAAGGGCAAGCTCATGAAGCACATGAACAGCGAGCGACTGGCAACGATTCTGGAACAACAACAACACGGACCTGGTATTAATGTCCCAGCGCCACACGATGGGCCCAGGGCACTGGTCATCGAAGGAGCCGCCTTGAAGCATTTGCTTGGGGACCCAGAGCTAGAAGAGGTTCTGTTTGCCGTTGCTTCAAACTGTGAAGCTGTCATTGCATGTCGAGTGAGCCCGAAACAAAAAGCCCTTCTCGTGGGTCTTGTTCGAAAGAAGGTGATACCAGAGCCCGTGACCCTTGCAATAGGAGACGGGGCGAACGATGTTGGAATGATTCAGGAAGCCCACGTCGGTATTGGAATATCGGGAAAAGAGGGCAAGCAAGCCGTGAATGCATCCGACTTCGCGATCGCCCAGTTCCGATTTTTGGAGAGCCTTGTTCTGATACATGGTCGATGGGATTTCTTTCGCCTATCCACAGTCGTGCTCTTCTCTTTCTACAAGAATGCAGTGATGGTTGGCTGTATCGTCGTCTTTTCCGGACAAACAATTTTTAGTGGAACTCCGCTCTTCGATGAATGGACTATCAGTGTACTGAACTTCATTTGTGGTATCCCCATTGTTGTTCTCGGATTGTTTGACCAAACCCTGAGTAAAGAGTACGTCCGGAAGCACCCGGAGACGTACCACGCAACTCGCGACAATGAGACTCTGAGTATGCGAATGCGAGCTCGCTGGGTGTTGATTTGCTTCGTGCACATCTTCACGATCTACTACATGTCAGTAAACCCTCACCAGTACGGAGGAGGCTACACGTCTGCTTTCGACGGGTTGATGGCTTCTGGCTTTGAACAGATTGGCGACGGGGAGGGAGGGGACCACAAGAGTGTCGGTTTGGTAGCTTATACCAACGTTGTGTCTGTACTCGCCCTGAAGGTATGTTGTGTGAATGTGGTGGCCATCACAAGTTCAACGGGAAAGCCGACCTGATTTGAGTTGTGTTGTTGTCCTTTCTTTCATTGCACTGTGAAGGTTTTGTTTGAAGGAAAAGCCCTTGTTCACGGCCACTGGCCTGCGTTTACCTGCCGAAAGGATGTCGGCGAAGGTTTCTTTAGCCGTGTGGCGTACACATGGCATGGTGTCATCTGGGGTACCTTCGTCTTTTACATTTTCTTCATCAGTGTCTACTCGGTGAGTTCGTTGAAAACTAGCTTTTCGTTCTCTCTGACTGGTGTCCTGACTGACTTCGGCCCACTTTTGTTTGTTTTAGATTTTGGGTCGAGGTGGTCCCAGTCCTTGGTCTGATTTTGTGGAGGTTGGCCGCCATGTTTTTACGACTCGAGTGCAGACCTGGCTATTGATCATGTTCACACCTTTGGTGGCAATGACTTTCGATGTTGTCTTCAAAGTGTTTTCAAACATGTTCTATCCAACGCAGACTCAGCTGCACCTCGAGATTGAGTGCAATCAACGACTCGACCGCACTCTATTCGAACGCGATATGGCCCTGAGTTCTCGGCAAAGTCAACAATCTCAACAAGTGCGGTCCGAAGTTCAGCTGTGAATACGTATGAGTGATTTTAAAAAAAGTCATTTGTAGAACAAGTACAAGTAATGTAACATGATCTTGTTTCTACCGGTACTGTTAGTGTTAGTTACAAGGACAGAGCGTCTCTGATGGCATCAAGACCAGAATCGTTCTGGTCACCTTTGCTTTCGGGTGGTGTGCTGGTAGCATCTTTGGAGTCACTCGCAGATGTGCTTACATCTGTTGCTTTTGCTGCTGGCGGGTTGTTGCTACTCTTTACGTCTTCGGTGGCAGATTGCGATGACGAGTTGTCAACTGATGGTGTTGCTGCCTGTGGCGAGGCTGGTGCCTCCTCAGCCTTTGGCTTGATCAGTTCATTCTCTCCCATTTGATCTCTGACAAAGGAAGGGACTTGATCCAGTTCCCCAATCTTTTTCAAAACATCACACCTCAAAGAAGCCAAGGAAGGCGGATAGAATCCGACCAGCTGATCATCATCCATAATCATGGGCTGCAAGGCCAGACATCCTGCTTCTACTCGCAGGAGAGTTTCATCGTCTGGCAGCCATGCCAGTCGGCAAAGCTCGGCCTGAAAATCGGTAATGATTCTGGGTGCCTGCATGAAGATTCCTCCTGGTAATCTCAAATTCCACTGGATTGAATCGTTCATGCATTCATCCGAAAGGAACAGGGGTTCCGTGTGAGGCAATTATAAATAAATACAATTCAGCACAGAATTCCAAATAAATGATTGTTGGTTTTTGTTTTTGTGTTTGTTTTTGACTTACCCGTTCTACGGTTGCAATTCCTTGCCACGCATCTTCTTCTTCTAGATCTTCAATGGCCCATCCTTTATCTCCCGACTGTGGTCCCCACGTCCAACTGGATCCCGCCCACTTTTTGTGCCAATTAAAAGGAGGCACAGGTCGATAAAATGTCGGGTTGCCCGTCTGTGGTGGAACGGCAGCTTCCGTTTCGGCCGTGGGTGGTACATCTCGTTGCGCTTCTCGCGATACCATGGTTCGCACCAATTTCAATCCTTGAGGCGGACCGGATCCTGGTTCAACCCCCTGTTCCCATACGGGTGCATGTTGAAAGGTGACTCGGACTCTGCCATCTCCATAAGTCAATATGAGCTCGGTGGCCATGACACCCGATCGTAAGAGGGACGGCCCATTGACCATGGCATTGGCGGCAAATCGAGTTTTGGAAAATCCGGTTTGTTTGTTGTATTTGGCGACTGGGAATTCCTTGATGTCCATGGAATCAAAGCAAGTGGCACAATCGGACCGTTTGGCGCCCGTGACGATGCTGTGGGTTTGTTCGACGGTTCCGTCTTGTGTGTAGTAATTGACGGAAGCAACCGTTTCATCCATGACATCTCCAATGTAGTCATAGGTAGTCCAGATTCCCTTCCATGAACCTTTGGCGTGGTGTTTTTGGAATAAATCCCATTGAATCTCTGCTTCATCCAGTTCAGGTTCTTCGGTCGGTTGGGAAGACAACGACAGTGGAGTCAATGGGCTTGTTCTGGAAAAGGTATTGGGGGGAGTGAATCCCTGAATGCCTAGCTGAAGGTAACCAAGGGAAAGGAACAAGACGGGGATCTGCGTCATCATCATCATGGTATCACTCTTTTTGGTTTCAATAAATAGAAATGTAGAAATGGAGAGTAAATCCTAGCTAGCTAGCTAGCTAGCTAGCTAGCTAGTAGAATGAAGAAAGATATTAGATCGGCGGATGGAGTGAGTAGTTAGTTGAAGTCTGAAAAAATGAGGAAGGTATCCTTACACGTGGAAGAGATGATGGTTTGGTCGACTCGACTCAACCGACTAAACGAAAGCGAACACGAGAAAGAGACACAACCTCAAAAGACCAAGCGTCAAGTGACACTCGACGCAGACTTTGCAGAGGAGGATGGGCTTGAAGCGCCAGAAGAAGTTCACAATATCAGGTTTCCTACTGTTTGTCACGATGAGTGTCCTTTGCAAGAGAGAAATGTTGGTCTGGGCAAGCCAGAGAATTGCGTCCTCTCGAAGTGTTGCTTTTGTCGTTCGAGGTTCCTTTCCCCGCAATCCTTCCCAGCCATCCCACCCAGATGTGTACCAACAACGGCGCTACTTGACTTCCCATTCGAGTTTTTGATCCATCGTCCAATGAACATTCCAATTTTGGCACCAACAAGAGAAAGCAACCAAGAGGTCGTGCCGCAGCAGCCCAAAAACAACAAGAAGAAGCCGAAGACACCGTGTCGGCCGATGAACTCCAACAAATTCTGGATGGCAACTTAGACAACAATTCACCTACAGCAATGACCAAGAAAAAGAAGAAATCCAAAAAGAAAAAGAAAATTGAACTCTTTCGGGCCGATCGAGTCTTGGCCAATCGCAGTGGCAAGACACGAGCTGAATGCTTCAAATTGCTGCGCAAAAATGCCATTTCCATTTTGGAAGATGACAGTTTGGATGATTCCATCATCGCTATTGTGGATGACGATCATTCAAAACCACAACAAGATGATCCAACCAGTAATCGATTGCGACGAGTTGTGGTCCAAGATCCATCAATCCTTCGACAGATCAAAGGACCCAAGGAAAAAATCCCAATGAACTGCCGCATGTTGATCAATCAAAAATTCGAAGTCCCCAACTTGCCACCCCTCTTGACGGTCTATCACAAACCCAAATGGATGCTGTCCACCATGGGAATTGATGCCAAAGGACGACGCAATCTACAGGATCTTTCCTTTGCCTTTTCGGAACGAATGCATCCCGTGGGGCGATTGGATTACGATTCCGAGGGATTGCTGCTCTTTAGTTCCTCGGGAAAATTGACCCAATCCTTGTTGCATCCCAAACACGACAAGGAAAAGGAATATAGATGTATTGTCACTGGGGTGGTGCAGGACGACGTGTTGCAAGCTAGACTCGCCGAGGGAGTGGAACTGGCGGATGTGTCGTCGTCTACTGCCAGCAAGCAGCAGCAGGACGGCAATAGCAAGCCCACATTTACGACCCGGGCACATCTCTTGGAGGTACAGCATTGTACACCGGACACTGTCGCTCCTTATCTGGAAGGAATCAAAAAGTCTTTGCCTCCAGAATACAATCAAACTGATTTGAATTTGAGAGGATACATGGATGTCTTTGATGCCACGCAACTTTCCGAAATTAGACTCGTTGTCACGGAAGGCAAACATCGAATGGTGAGACGCCTCTTGGCGACTTGTGGCCATTCGGTTGTCTCCTTGAAACGAGAACGCATTGGAGCTATTGAATTGGGAGATTTGCCGGTGGGAGCCTTTCGAAATTTGAATCCTACAG
Source organism: Seminavis robusta (assembly GCA_903772945.1). Classification (NCBI taxonomy): domain Eukaryota; phylum Bacillariophyta; class Bacillariophyceae; order Naviculales; family Naviculaceae; genus Seminavis; species Seminavis robusta. The sequence continues at coordinate 44,579 of CAICTM010000798.1, forward strand.
AAGAAGAATGGGCGCACCATACATTAGAGGGTAAAAGTACAGAATAATAGAAGCAGCAGAAGCTACATATCACCACCTGAGCTGTGGACTAATGATCATGAGACAATGTAACAATTAACGAGCTGCTTTTCTGGGAACGTCAGAGTACAGGTGCGAGGAGGAGGCATCTAGGTACACACAACAGGAGGCATCTACAAATAGCAATGCCTTCTAAACTTAACTTGGATTACTACTCTAAAATGGAGCACCCCCTATCCTTTGTCCTAATTTTCGTGTAAAAGAAACCTCATTCAATGCCGTAAAACTTTCATGCAACTTGCAGCCACTCATCGTCTTGCCCTGGCCAACCCCACGTACAGGTCCATGTCAACCCATTTTCATTCCATTCATTCATTTTTTTAACCAAAACGTTTACTCGCAATACTTTGCAGTTGCCCTACCAAAGAGTGCAAACAGACAAACAAAAAAGAGTTACGGTCAGAGAGATACGTACTAAATACTAAAATGTTATATAATCTACTAGACAAACTTGCTTACTTACAGTTTTTCCAAATCCGGATCATCGGAGGCGACTGATTCCGTGCCAATAGAACAGCATTCACTCCTGGTATGGTCCTTGATCGCCCTAATATCTTCGAGGTTTTCTGCCAATCCCCCTTCGGTTTTCTCAAAGTTGGAGAATTCGAGACGAGTGTACACACGAAGATCCTTGCGGTAGTGAGCCGGTTTCTTCTTTTTGTACTCTTGCGGTGTGTATGCCGGTAACTCGTAGACACTGAGATATATGGGTTGCTTGCCCGTGACGGCTCCCAAGGCAAACGGACGTACCCCGGGTACGTTGAGAGACTTCCATTGGATCCAATCGCAGTACGCACTCCACAAACACATGGTGTAGGTGTCTTCTAGATTCCAGTCGACACATCCCGCTCCCATGCGTCGTCGCCTCTTGACCGATTCATTGGATTCGTACAGTTCGTGCCCCAATTTTGGGGGTTCCTCGCCTGGTTTGGTAATAACGATTCGATCCATGCTGGCCTCGACAGGGAAGGAAAGATGGGTCTTTTCGTAGAGTCCCATTTCAATGTCATTGGGGTTTACCGGGTCGGTTTTCAGGTTGGCATCGGTTCCCCAACTGTAGTGGAATCCACTATTGATTCTTCGAATCATGGCCAAGAGCACCCCAGCCAATCCCTTGGTCCATCTGGATACCTTGATGGGATGTTCCAATTCACATCCCAGGAACAAGGGCCCCGTGGGTACCTTTTTTAGTTTTATTTGAAACTGGAATTCAAAGCGCCTTTGCTTGCCTCGAAGGTATTCGGAAATCCGCTCGGGTGTTTCTCCCATAGTCGACAGTCGTTCCTTGGGATCATCACAGTCGGGAGTACGTATCATCAACATGACTTGTCCTTCAAAGCATTCATTCTCGAGACGGTCCGGAACATGGTTGGGTATAATACGTTTGCCGGTAGCGCAATTGACGACACATACTCTCTGGAGGTCTGGATGGTGACCCGCGAATTGTTTATCTTCTTCGTTGCGACTGATTTGCTCACCATCCACCATTCCTCCCGGGCAAAGCACTGTAGTCTTGGGGGTAGTCGTAGAAGTACTGCTTTTGACGGCGTCTTTGAGTGCCATCGTCTTCAAGTTGTTGCTTGGACGCCTGGGAAAAGTAGTCGGTGTCGAAGCAGTGTTGATACGTATCACGTGATAGAGATAAGAGAGATCGTTGTAGAGGGAAGGAGTTGACTGTTGTTGTTGCCTTCGATCGACTGAGTAGACAATAGCTTGAGCCAGAACTGGCTTGGAGGTGAGGCGGGGTAACAGTGGGCAAATCACTTTGACGGTTCTTTTTCGGACACTAGCAAGTTAACCCAGCCAGTGAACCTGATGAAAACAAAGCTTTAAAATTCTAAATGATCAATGATCAAGATCTCTTCGCCGTTCCTGTTGAATGATGTGATTGTTGCAATGGTGCACCTATTCCGTGTGACGACAGCTCTATCGTGCGGTGTCTATAAGCAAACAAGTCAAGCAAACCCTTTGCTTTCTACAGCTACCCCATCAATTAACTAGTGGGTCAATCAGACGGGCTTCGTATTGACGATAGGGAGACTATCAAGACTAACCGCTGATACCCTTCCGAGAACCCTGCTTTGTTGCTTGTCCGCTGATCTCTGTCAGCATCGCGTCTCGTAACACCTTCACCTTGTGATGAAAGCAACAAAGGTGCTGCGCGCGACAAACATGTACCGGTCAAAAGATTCACGAATGATGAATGATTCAATCGAATGATTCAATCGAATCGAATCTTCAATCTCGGTTGAATCTCGTCTCGATCTCGAATGCTGCAGCAAGACCTATGCTATTTCGCTTCTATTTCGGAAACAAACTTCCGAAGCGAAAGTGAAGCAAAGCTTTATTGTCTTTGTTTTCGCTTTGATGAATTTCGGTTAAATACGACCGTCTATTATTGCGCGACATGCCCGAGGTCCCAACGTCACGCTTTTGGTCCCGGTCACGGATCCTACTCCTGTACCGCTTACGTTGCGTGGTACTAGTACGTGCACCAACTGGTTTAGATCTATTCGACGAAACAAGAGCTAGCTACTAGTAGATGTAGTAGAGAGGTTTGAAGGACCAAGCAAGAGGGCGATGATGCTTCCGCTACCACCGGTATTGGTACTGGTACTGGTACTAGCTAGCTGGGTTTGATGATGGTGCACCTCTACCGGTACCGGCAGTGCAGTTACTGAGTATTTTAGCCAGGTAGTACCGTAGGTATCTGGCTTGTGGACAATTTTGTCGTTCCAGAACGGTCACTGTCGTTCAAAAGGATAGAGGCCTCAGCTCTTGTAGATTCAACGTGAGGTTTGCCCCTTAAATCCAGCAATACCGTTCGAATCGGTTTCAACGAATATATTCGAGGTTAGGGTTGAAGTTAACACGTACGTCAGTATTTATTTATTTATTCCTATTTATTTATTTATTCCTCCGTTTGGATCGTCGCACCTCCTCCGTGGAACAGATCGATCGCATAAGATAATAAACTCCTTTACTCATCGACCATGGCATACTCCTTACTCATCGACGGTGGCATTCAATCCGTCGCTTCTTCCTCTTCAGGCACATCATACTGTTCCTCTTGGTGTTGTGGTAGCGGAGATAGAGCGATCGATCGATCCAATAAACCAATAAACTCCTCGCTCCAGCCACCGTAACTCCTCCAGCCACCATAACTGCCTCCTCCAGCCACCGTAACTCCTCCACCATGACGATGGCATATTCAATCCGTCAAGGTTGCTTCTTCTTCCTCTTCAGGCACATCCTCCTCTTCCTCTTGTCCTTGTTGCTGTGGTTGCCCACTACGATAAAGCTTCAGTAACTCTGGGAGCCTTGGGTATTCCTTCTCCAAAGGAGGCAACGATGTAATTGATTTGAGATACGCTGATCGACGCTCTTTGGCAATCTCTTGGTCAAGCTCCGACTTCTTCCTCTTGCGGCCTCTCTGCTTCTTTGCTTCCAGTGTCTCCTCTAGCTTCTGCTGGACTTCCTTCTTCTTGCCGGTGGCAGCATGCCGGAGGATATTGAGAGCCTTTTTGAAATCATCGCGATAGCACCTCAGCCTTGTGTTGTCGCGCTTGCCTT
>CAICTM010000799.1:0-48164 GCA_903772945.1 Seminavis robusta
TGAAGAGAAAGATTCGTGTCATGGTCAGCCAACTTTTCTTCAAACGAGCCGTTCGAGAGATGTTTGGCTGCTCGCCACGAGTTTGTGTTACTTTGCGGAAAAATCTGTTGTGGGGCCGATCCCAAACATGTACTGTGGGATCTCATGCTTCTACAACTCTCCACCAAGGTACATGTACGGAATGTAATTTGTGCTACGTTCCTTCCATCAGCGCTCTGCTCTCTATCACAATGTAACTCTAGCTCGTTCTACTACTGCATGTAGCCCCAGTTTGTCCACCCCCCAAGTAAAACTCGTGAGACTGAATGCCTTACCATCTGAAGTACTCTAATAAAATGTTCTTCTAGCTGAGGGAGGAGCTGGTGGCCAAAGAAGCGGAACAAAAAAGGCCACTTTCAGGCATCTTCGCCCCAAAAGGACGCTTCTCAGACAAAAGAGCAAGACAAGTGTGAACGTGATAGGGGGGTTTTAGAGTAGGGAAATTATCTACGGAAGTGTGGACGTTAGATTTCACAGATGGACACCAGACACTTCTAAAACTACACAGAACAACACAAAGCATGCTAATGAACCGAGAGGTAATTGATGAATGCATAAGAGGATTGACTGACTGATTAGTTGAGTAGTGTACAGTACTGTTGTAACCATGGCATCATCGGCAAAGGTTGGGTGGCAAAAAGAGCGGGAAGCCAAGCAAAAGCAGAAAGAATGGGAGTCTCAACAAAATGCCGAGCACAAAGACTGGCAACAGAAACGTGCCGACATGATGAAGAAGAAGGAAGCCGCCGAGACCAAAGCCAAAGAAGCCGAAGCAAGTGCTCCTGAATTCCTCAAGAAATTGGGAAATATGAAGGAAAAGGCGCAAAACAAGCCTCCACCCAAAAAGGAAGACGAAGGGCCGACGATTGAAGAACTGGATGATGGCACCGACATTCCACCGTGGCATCGACCCAATGCCCCCGAAAAACCAGAATGGGTCGTACTGCTCTTGCTCGCCGCCGAAAAGGAAGCACAAGAAGAAGAGGAGAAGACGAACGACGATGTCCCCTTTTGTGCGTCCTGGAGCCGACCCTCGTTACGGCACAATTTGCCCCGAGTCTTTCTGGCAGTGGATCTTCAGACGAACCCGCCTGGATGAAACAAGCCAAGAGTCTCAAGAGCACTCCCAACCTGACCATGGACTCGAAGAAAAGCAAAAAGCACACCCGACGAAACTCTTTTGATATATCGGGACACAATCCGGAAAAACAGGAACAACCCTGGATGATGAATGCCTCTTTGAAACCGGCAAAGTCCACACGACAAGTTTCCGATACTACAAGCACTACTAGTCCAAAAATCGTACGATCGCCACGAAAGACACCCAACAAGTACGCTTCCAAATCGGCGTCGGCCGATGTCCTGATGGGAGACGAAAAGCCAGAATGGATGAAGTCGGCCGAGAAACTACGGAAAAAGAAAAAGCCAGTCATCAACCACGAAGCCAACAATCCGGCGGCACCACCGGCCGAAGATTTGCCCGAATGGATGACACAACGGTCCAAAATACAACAACAGCAACAACAAAAGACTTCATCACCCGATGAAAAGAGTCTGCGAGGGTCCACCAATTCCATCGCATCAACTACTAGTACAGCCAATGAAGACGAACAACAACAACCCGCATGGATGATTCAACGATCCAAAATAAAACAAAAGACGGATCTCACGCCTCCTCCTTCTCCCACCAGGAAAACCAACAATGCAGGCGACAACAAACCGGATTGGATGAAACATCACTTGGTACCGGAACCGCGCATCAGCATTGACGACTTGAAAACGTCCATTGTCCAGGAAAAACTCGAACTACGAGAACCCATACGACAAGCATCGATTCGACTCACCAAAGAAGAACTCACTGACAATGTCGTCAAACAAAAACTAGAAAAACGACCCAGTATTGTCGATCACCGAAAGTCACAGGTCAAACCGGAAGAAATGGAATGGATGAAGAAAAAACTCAAAAAATCCACAGCAACGTCCCAACCAGAAACGTCGTCACTCAAAAAAGAACCAGCAGACGACAAAAAACCGGAATGGATGAAACATCGAGACAAATTGATACCTCGTGTCAGTGCTCAAGAATTGCAAAAGTCCGTCGTGCAAGAAAAACTCCACAGCCGCGGACCCATTCGAGAATCGTCCTTGCGCAACATTTGCAAGGCCGAATTGACCGATAACAAAGTCATGACTAAATTGGCACAGCGGCCCGCAGTCTACTCGACAATAAAGTCGATCATCCAGACGGAGAATATGGAATGGATGAAATACGGAATACGTGCCCAAGAGCGTGCCACGACGCCAGACGACCACGGGTGATGATCGTCCCATGGATGAGAGGAAAACGGAAAAACGCAGGTCATGCCAGGAAACTACTCCGATGCCAGTGAGATTTGATGGCGTCATACGCGGAACCGCAAAAAAAGAAAGACAAAGAAAGAGGATCAAGACGTCCCAAGTGGAGAAAGAGGAACGCAAAAACGGAGATCTTCTCGGAGAAGTATGAGTCTCACTGACAGCGAGCATGACAAAAAAGAGGAAGAGTCCGAGGACGGAAAGAAACCATTGCGCCGATCCGCGACGGTTGACGAACGAGCGCCAAAGCGACAACCCGCGTGGATGAATGCAGCCGAACAGAGGCGAAGCGCTTAAAGAGCCAAGGGTCTCATTGGCAAGAGAATGAGATCCACGTTCGCCGCACAGCCTGCGATAACAACAAGCAGGAATCCGACCAAAGCGAACGACCAAACAGTCGCAAGCCAGCGAACCACACCAAAGTCACGAACCGACGACCCAAACAGTCACCAAGGCCAGCGAACAACACAAAGTCACCCAAACCGACGCAGACAGTCACCGAAGCACACCAGCCGGAGAATCACCAGAACCACCAATCCAGGACATTGCCAAGCCAACACCACGAAATCACCCAGAACGACGACCCAGACGAATTCCCAAGCCTGCACCACCAAAATCGACCAAAACCAACGACCCAGACATGAGTCACCAAGCCAGACACCACCAAGAATCACCGCAAACCGACGACCCAGGCAACTGCCAAGCCTTGCACGACCGAAAATCGACGCGAAACCAACCACACAGACGAATCGCCAAACCGAACAACACCTAAAATCAGCCAAAACGACGACTCAAAGCAATCACCTAAGCCAACACCACCTGAAAACACCATCACAAGAGACGACCCAGACCATCACAAGCCAACGGCCAAGCCAACTGCTAAGCCAACCGCCAAACCAACACCACCGAAATCACTTTCGCCAACACCGAAGGAAAGACCCCGGACCCCCCCAAGAAAAAACAAACTGTCCAAGGCCAAGCGCCAAAGAGAAATCCACCGAAAAAGAAGGCTGAACCAATCCCTCCGCCGACGGAATCCGCTTCTCGACAAAGCGTCCTGGGCACAGTCAATAGTCAAATCTTCAGCATCGAAGGGCAGCCATGAAAAATGAGCGCGAATCCCCGTGCCCTCGGACTTGGAACGAACCTGAGAAAGCTTTGGTGGAAATAAACAGCGCGTTCACCCAAACAGGCGGTTTCATCAAGCGAGAGGCAAAAGAAATCAATCAACCAAGAAGTGCAGCAGCCCATGGCGCTCTCTGTGACGTGAAACGAACGGCGAAAGTTGAAGGAGGTTGGAAAAAATCGTCAGACGCAACACCAAATACCGCACGAAAGAAACAGCAGGCAGAAAAAAAAAATCTATCCGTCCACAAAACGCGGTCGATACACCTCTTACGTAGAACGAACCAGCAAGCTGCTGATGGCCTTGAACAATCTCTCGAGGAACAGCAAACGCCACGATCTAAGGCTCAACCGCAACACCGCAAAGACAGCTTGCAAGACAGGGGGCTCTCTTGCGGATGACCGGATGCGCGAGCTCTGACAAGGCGAGAAATCCCCGGCAAAACCCCTGGTGATGGGCGATTTTGGCAGGTTATTTCGTGGGTAGCCGGAGGGTCCGATTCCACCGACTCCGAAACCTCGGGCGAAAACCATCCAAGGCGGTGGACTTTTCGGCTTCCATGAACGACATTTCTGCTGTAAAGAAACCCGCCGAGAAAAGGAGGCGCAGGTCCAGCAGGAAGTCCATCTCGTCATCAGGCAGCCGACTCAAAAGCCGCAGTCGATCAAAGTCCCTGGACGGTAGAAAGAAAAAGAGTAAGGAACGAAGAAAAAAATCGAAAGAAAGAGAAGGAGGAAGTCCGAAAAGAAGGACAGAAAAAGGAAAGCAAAAAGGAAACCAAGAAAGCCGAGAAGGAAAAGAAGGCAAAACGGCAGGATAAGTAAGGATTGCGGACACGGTCTGTCGTCTATGGTCTTCTATGAATTTGTCCCATTTTGATTAATTGTAAACCTATTGTAATAGTACCGGTATCGATGCAGATTGTCCTCATTGCGATGCGTTCAAGTTTGACAACTTCGGTGGCACACAACTGTACACATGTACAGCATCGTACTACTAGTAGTATCGTGCGAGCCAACCAATTGAGGGCCATCGAAACATACGCTGTATAATTATTCAGATCCCACCCGCGTCTTCCAACCACCCCTTGGCCGCGAGGAGACAGAGTTTCGGTCCGTAGACGGCTTGGGAAGTCAGATTCATTCCCGCGCGCAAGCCCAAGCGAGAGATTCGGACAACCCACCACACCGTAACGAAGAAGCAATGCCGCTGGATGTTCGATGTATCGCACTTTCGAAGCACCCACAAGCCATTAGCAGCCTGTTTCTCGTTCCCAAGATGCCAGAGTACGGTGCCGACGTGTTGAACAAGCGAGTCTTCATTGAGTTTCTCGTTGACCGCAAAGGCACACGACGACCCTTCGCGGGAACAATTTGCCGAGTCCTCGAGTCAACAGATTGCGGCGACGATGGCATTTTGATTCGCTACGTCGACCACGAAATCAAGTTTGATGATGGCGATGTGCGGGTATTCAACCTCCAGGTGGAAGAAGATGCTAATCGTTTGTTTTGGAAGGCTCCTGTTGAGGATGCATGCGGTAAGAAACGACGTGCACGTGGCGGCGCTGAATCTTGCGGTCCCGAGCAGAAGAAGAGTTGCCACGAGCATGACAAAGGCCGTCCAACGATAGCCAGGTTCCACGCTGAGAAGTGGCTCAGAAATCTTCCACAATGGCTTGAGGATGATGGGTTGAGCAAGGATACGATTCGGGGCTTCCTTACCACGGCAATGAAACTGGCATCTGGAGAAGGAATCACGTACAAGAATTGGCCCGAGGGCGTCACTTTCTATCGAGGCATTCCTGTGAGCCCACTCTTCGGTGACAGCCAATGGGAGAAGCTGTTTCAAGATATCAAAGAGTACGAGAAGAAATATTGCAATGGCATTGATATTTCCAGAGGCAAATTGCTAAGGAACCCTGTTCAGAAGTTGCGGCAGTTCTACCAGGACGAATTCTATGCGGATCTAGTTTCTGAACCATCGTGTCAACTCGATACGGAATCGATATCCGATGGAGAAGAAAACTGATCAAGTTGTTCAACCCACTAGCTAGCGGCGTGACTCTCCTATGAAAGTCCACCCATGATCGAATAGAAGGAGCACGGAAATGAGATTACCATGAATGTAGTTACTGGCTGAATAGCATGTTGTTTGTTGTATCTATGTATCAGTATGCAATGATGGGCTTACCCAACTTCATTGGTACGCTAGCTCCTTGACTTCTTCCAACCACTTGGAAAGTATGTTCTGGACAATGATGTATCCCTCTTTGATATCCTCAGTGTCTGTGTCCCTGGGACCCACTGAGTTCAGATCCGAATGGTGGGCTCCATTCTCAAAGTTCAACACCAACAGACTATCCGACAAGTTTTGTTTCACGGCACCAACAGACCATCCATCATTCAACCCATTTGTGAACAAGATACGACTGGCATTGGCAGCAATCAGGTCATCAAACCTCCACTTCTCAACGAGCTCTGTTGGACGTGGCACAACTCCAAATCTGTCTTGGCAATGCGCATTCATCCAGTCCAGTGTCCAGTTGCGAGGAGGGAACATGGATTCATTGGAAAAACCAATTTTCTCCACCAAAAGTGTACCTGCAAGGTTTGAGAGCCACACACACACATCAGTTCCAAGCTGTGGAAACCAGCACGTTCATGTAAAGTCCAGTGTGGCCAAATCTAGCTAGGAGCAGCCAACCAACTTACAAGTTTGAAAATCCCAACTCTCTGCGTCAGCGCCAGTGCCATCACCACTCCAATCTCCACCGGATATGGTAGCATTGGGCCCTGTTGGAAGCTGCAGACTCATGTCAAAACAGTCAGCACCTCTTCCTAGTCTCTCTGTCAGGAATGTCTTCACCTTGTCAATATCACTGGTTTGGGAGTCCAAGAAGATTTGACAATCCTTGTACAGGTTGGTCTGTGGTGAAGGAGGATAATTGGCCATATTGTCATTGGCAAAAGTGTATCCTACCATCATGACTAGTTCTTCCATAAACAATTGTCGATTTTCAATGTAGTCCGGAAGCGTCCCAGGGCAAATGCCAACATCCAGGGCAGGAATATAGTTGGATGAGGAGCCTTCCTGTAGCACAGCGTCCAAAGCCTGCCTGACAGCTTTGGAACACCCAGGAATAGTTTTCTCTGCAACCTTGGAAATATGATTGTAGTAGTCTCCTTCTTGTACTTGTTGAGAGTAGAATTTGACAGGAGCAGATGCTGCATAGGACATGTCAATTACATCTGGAAATCGTAGCCGAGCAGACATGCTGAGAAATCCAGGATATGAGCCACCAACGGTGATAACGGGGCAGTATTTGGAGGACGACTTGTCAGGAGAGCAATGGAGCCGGTCTTGAGCTACATGCTGTACCAAGCGGACTGCATCCATCAGTGCTTGTTCAGCTGTGAAGAGTTGTACACGTGGATCCTCTGCTACCTCCCAGTTCCCCTCAAGATTCCTCCTTCGCAGCCTTGCTGCAGCAGATTGTGGTTGGTTGCTTTCTCCCGAGGTGGGATCCGTTTGTTGTTGTGTCAATAATAATGGCTGTGAGAATCCATAGAATCGATGCTCTGGCTGGACGACAAAAGCTCCAAAATTCTTGGCCAGGTGATCACTGACAAATGGGTACTTGATACCAACCTCTGGCGGAATATGACCTTCTCCTCCAAGAATCAGAAAAATGGGATGCCCAGGTCCCTTGAAATGATCGGACCAAACATAGTAGCGCTGTGACCACATTTCCCCTTTGTAGTCACTATTGTTTTGGTTCAAGTGATCGACAAGCTGCAGGGGATAATAGTGGGCAGGAGCTGCATTGCCGCCATAGCCCTCTTGGAAATGACTTGAGAAGACAGCCAGAGCCACCAGAAAAGGGAGGGAATCACTCCAAAGGCACTTCATGGTTGACCTCATGCGATTGCGATGTACCGCAGCTTGCTTTGGACTTGGAGGAGGCTAATGGAGCTAGACTACAGTGCATGTATGATGGCTGCTCTTCCAAGAAAACGGACGAACCGAAGATCTCAAAGATATCTGTGACGTGTCATTTCGGACTCAAGGGATTGATAAGTCACGAGCCATGCTGGCTCGAGGCAAAATTTGAAAACTGCCGCCACAATTTGGGGCGAGAGGAGTTGTCATAATATTCCGCCTACAATCCATCGACCATGATGAACAAAGAGCAACCTACAATGCGATGGGTTAAACTACCAACTCAGCAATTGGGAATCCACACGAAGAATGATTCAATCTGAACAGATTTGGCGTTCCTTGCGGGTGATTGTTTGACAGTCTCATCTTTTTGGCGAATGACGAATGAGTCTGCACCACAAGGACAGCATTTGAAAATTGCACCATGGCCAAGCCTTCGCAGTGATCAGTCGGCCGTAGGGATTGAGAAGTCGTACAATTGACAATCCGAGCCTACCGTACATGTATGTTTTCTTCTTCATCCTTTTTGGTCGGTGGTTCCATTGCTTCTTGTTGTTGTCATTGCGATCATTGAATACCCAGTGCACCCGTATAAATCTGGGAGGTTGGGGTTTGTTTAGTCAATCTAATTTGATTCACGAATACTACGTCAGTTAGCGAGGGTCTTTGGGTCACGCCACAAGACTGGCATGGATCGATGGCAATGGTCGTGCTTCAAGGTCATCGATCATTCTGACAGGCGTGCCGTGTTGGCAGCAATGGGACCGATCAGCGATACGATCCACCGCAACCCGAAGAAGAAGGGCAGCGAAATCGTCCACTACTACGATTTCACAACAACAAACTCGAGAGTCCACTACGACGACCTTCGACCTTTACGACGACCTCCGACTCTACGAAAGCTCGAGATCCCTCGACCTCTACGAACTTCGAGGCCAACGAAGAAGATACCTAAGTCATACTAATAGGAACGAAGGTTAGTAGTCCTAGTCGCCTTGTTGGCTCGCTGCCATCCTCTTTTATGCGAGTGTGGAGGGAGGCTCGCCTTTACTGACTCTCTTCACGTTGCGTTATACTATCAATAGCTACTAGCTAGTAACAGGAAGACAAAGGAAAGAAAGAAAGATGTTGAGCGGATTCAAGTATCGCGACCAAGTGTTGGGAAAAGATGTAGCTGTCAAATTTCGGGTGGCCAGAAGTGCCGCTGCTGCCAAGAATTACTTGGGAACGATTCGCAGAATGCAGGTTCACTTGGACGACGACGGCGAACTCGAAATTTTACATCAGGTACTGTACATATCTCGCTGTGAAAACGCCATGGTGGTAACAATCAATCTCTAACCTGCTTTTGCTTTCTTTCTTGTTTCTAAAGGTAAAGAAAGAATTCGCTTCTCGAAGATTCTGAGTAAGATGACGTGCGAGCGCGCGTGGTGCTAACCGTGCTTCTTCATTATTTTTCTTCAGGTTATCTACCAAGACGGCGACGAAGAATGGTATGATTTGGCAGAACTCGACCAGAGTGGACGCTTGGCCTGGTTGAATTTTGGAGAGGATGACGATGTTGCTGTTCCAGCCAAGAAGGCTGCTCCCAGGAAGAGTACTAAGAAGATTAAGCGTGAAGCTCCAAGCGACGGAGATACCGATGGCGACGAAGGCGAGACCGCCAAGAAGCGACCTTCCAAGAAAAGAGCCAAGACGCTTGTGTCGACATCGTCGTCTTCTTCACAGCCTTCGGCTCCCAAGGTCGAATCCGTCGCCACTACGACCACCCCTGTAATAAAATCCGAAGACGACGACCAGAAGACCGAGACTGATGGCGAAGACGATGAACCGGTTGGTGAATCGACCGTCGTGTCCCCCGAAAAGCCTGCGGAACCCAGGCAACCACGCGAACCAGCCGAAGACGAGATGGATCTTCCAAAATGGGTCCTGGAAATGCATGATTGGATGCTCTCCGTTCCTCATGGCTCCAAGAACTCGACCGTGTCAGAAACCAACGCTCGCTCCGTGATGCGTCAAGTCAAGAAGCTCGTTCGCGGCGAAGGTATCACGTACAAGAATTGGGAAGAAGGCATTGTCTTTTATGAAGACGAGCCGGTGAACCTGAGCCACAATTTCGAGGAAATGCTTACTCAGGCGAAGCGTTTTGAAGGCCTCCATGGAAAGGACAAGGGCAATGGCTGGCTCATGCAACACCCCATTACCAAGTTGGACCTCTACAAGCAGTACCGTGTCGATCAAGGACAGCCATTGGAGTAAGCTGGAGGCAAAATCGTTGAGGTGGTAGGGTTGAAACCTCAGAACGCAGCAAAACAAATTGACGAAGTGAGAATGTATGGTGTTTTTCATTTCGGGAGAGATGGCGGAGCTCAGCAATCAAGATTGCTTGTACCTTTCGTCGTCGAAATTGGAGTTTCACAAAACAGATGCATCACTTGATGTGAAGCAGAATAGGTCCAGGTTTAGTAAAGAAATAGCCTAGTACAGCCTAGTACACATATCCGATCAACAAATAGGTATCACATACTACGATGTAGAGAGTCCCCCCTACATTCAATTCCCTTGATTTCCATTGCTGGCTATCGGTGCGGTACGTGAAGGGCCCCGACACGAACCTTTCAGCTGCCGGTCCTTCGAGCAGGTCGTGGGCAACAGTCACGGTCGGCAATAACCAAGACGAAAGCTTGAAGTTGTTTAGACTGGAAGCCTACAGTCTAAAATCAGATTGATGGACTCGACAGCGAGTCGACTCGAGTCTCGAGATTTCACGGCCAGGGCGGTCGACAACGAGGCGGCCCCGGCGAACACCCATGCTACCTTCAGTTCGACATCCTCGTTCATGCTAGTCCACGCTTGCTTTATTAGAATGCACCATAGGTTGCTTCTTCTTCCCTCCTGGCACACCTGCGAGGATATCGGATGCTATACCGGATTCTCGTGCTGCGAAAGTAAGTAGCTATCTCGACTTCCGGCCCGACTGCACGAGCTTCGTAGCGAACACGCATACCGCTATGCCATAGAAGGTTGGAGCTTCGCAGATCGATTATTCCCGGTGCCTCTCCGGACTTGAATAAGTAGGGGCGAGCTATCATAGATGTACCGTACCTGGTACGTAACTCATAGAAGCTTCATCCAATCACTTCAGACTAAGTGGCTTGACTCGATTCGTCACTCGCCTCGAGGATCTGAGGGGCTTGGACAGCTCCTTGTGGCGAAGCCAAAGGTGCACAAGTGCCTCATGGATGAAAAAATAAATGTTGTTCGAATGTACGCTTCCAGACTACGGTAGCTTGCAGGCAAGAGCCACGGAGATCTGGCTGAAGATGGAAGATACTGCAATTGTTCCTCGAGCCACGTGCTCGTCGTTGGCCGCAACCAAGACGAAGAATGCCAGCAGGGGATTAGAGGCTAGGAAGGAAAGCCCTTATCGATAGTTCTGGTGGGACCTACTGGTCTGTTGAGTACACTACAAACGAAAGCAATATATGCGTGCCTTGTGAGCACTACTAGTTGCGGTTGGCAATACCACCATCTGCGGTGGTGGTTTATTCCGAGACAGGTCACTTTCGTTCTCTGAAAGGCAGTCCAGCTATTGGTAGCTCTGATAGCTTTTTGTGTGACCGCGCTTTTTCAAAGTTTGCATTTTGCAATCAGTGCTTTACTTTTTGAAGCACCGAAGAAGCAAGAAGGAACGTCGGCTTCCAAAACGATGAGGGAACTCGAGGCTGCCATGCTGCCATACTATTAATTAACGTTCTTTTATTAAAGGCACAAAGAGAGAAGACACTGAATCCATCGACAATGGAATTCAATCATTGACGGAAGAACTAGAAGAGAAGAAAAGAAAGTGAAATGGGAAGGGACACAGGCCAATTGATCCCTTTGTTCGAGAGTGTTTTCGATAGATGAGATAGGCAAGGCTTGCTGTTACGTGTTTTGTTCACGTACGTGAAACAGCACACCTGGAATTGTTGATTGGAAGAATGCAGAACCTTCAAGCCGCCATGGGAGGGTCGTTGATATTGCATGTTGGATGACGCGTAAGACGGCATCCGCGGTGCGGTACTACGCAGTACCGGTATTGGATCAACCTGCTTTAGTCTCTGAAAGCCCTGACCCGGATGGTGCATGTAATGAAAGCTCACTGCGGGATCTGGAGGCGGTCACGGAGGCAGGAAAAGGGGGTTCTGATTCGATTCCGACATGGAAGAAGAGGTACGGTAGAGATTCCGCCTTGGTGGCAGTATCAACACCAACCAACACGCTTTTGGGATCGCCAATCCAATGGCGCCAGCATTGCATTCTGCTGGCAATCATGTGGTCAGCCCTTTGCACCGCCAAATGGTTCCAGCTCCACCCACACAAAGAATGTACAGCAAAGCAATCACACTGTGGGTTCTGACTCTGACATGGAAGAGGGACATTCCTCCATAACAGCACCAACCAACAAGCTTTTGGGATCACCAAACCAACCAGGCCAATGGCTTCAGCACTGCACCTTGCGGGGAATCATGCTTGCAAATGGTTCCAGCTCCGCCCACTCCCAAGAACTCCTAGACGCTCCCAGGGACAGCACATCAAGTGGGAGTCGCTGGCTCCAGAGTAGGACGGGTACGGTAGATTCGAATGATTCCGCCTATTGAGGCGGTAAGAACACCAGCCATCAAGCTTTTGGGACAAACAATCCAATGGCTCCAACATTGCATTCTGTGGGCACACATCCCTGCCCAATCAAGAACTCTCAGATGCTCCCTGGGTGGCACAGCAATCAAGCTGGCTCGATTAGCTCAGTAGGTTAGAGCGCACGCCTAATAAGCATGAGTAAGCGTGAGGTCATGAGTTCGATCCTCATATTGAGTACACACTTTTGTTGTTGTTGATCATGTCATCAGGGTGCCCTTTTGTTCATTGCCATGGTCGTCTTTTTGTGGGCAGAGCCCGAGCGAAAAAGAAACTGCAATTTTTAGCTCTAGAGTCGAGGGTTTCATGATTTTCAGGATGAGGCGCGAACTGGTACATCAGTTCGATCCTCATATTGAGTATGCCTCCATCTCAGTTGGAGCATTCTTTTCTCTGCCTCCACATCCCCTGCCCAGGGCAACTGGAGCAGGTTTTATCATGCCGACAAGAACGGACGATGAATGGGGCACCCACAATACGGGAGTACCAATATCGACTTCGAACCAGCCAGATTACACCATCTGATGGGCTGGAATAGGAACTCACCCTTGAACAAGGATTGCGAGAATGGATCCTTCAACTTGTACAGCAGCAATGAACCGAGTATAGTGGCTGAAACAACCTTGGATTCTGGGTCTGTCTTGAAACCAGGTGATTACCGACACGGAATCGTAGTGGCAACTGCTTGTGCCGTTCCTTGCGCACAAGAACAACACAAGACACCTCGGGGTTAGCTGAGGAGATTCATCAAAAGCCAGGACCCATCAGACCAACGCCACCTCGGGTGTATCCCATCATATTAGCCCCATCAAATCATGGTCACCTGATCCTTCCAATCCTTTTGCAGATCGAGCCAGCTATGGCTGCTGTATCCTCATGTGCACTATTTGTGTAAAAGATTTTTTTTCGCTTTGTTCTTCTGGTTCAGGGCATTTGTTGTCATGTATGGCCAGCCCGGGCTTGGAGTGTGGAACCTCCATCAAACTGATACCAGCAGGAAAAGCTTCGAAGTTACTGATGGCTATCATATTTCCCACGGTATCCATAGAATGATGTCAGCAGGGGCGGGCACGCACTGGGTGGCCAGCGCGCCAATAGATTCTTTGAAGGTTTGCATGAAAACCTCAAATAAAATCAGCAGCAGAACGATATATCTGCAACTCGACAATACAACCAAGCTAGCAAGATGAGTGGCACTGCGTACGATGAAGGGGCGATTGGCAAGTGGGTAGTACTCCCTTGGGCAGTGAGTGACAACGAAGAGCAACCATTCGTTGGTCAGATTCAGCAGATGAAACGAAGTGAGGTTGTCTCTGGTGTTAGAGGCCGAACAAGTCGCAAAGTTCGCGTGGAACATCTGGTTGTATTTCACGATGGCGACAAACGGTGGTACGACTTGAAAGAAGAGGAAGACAGCGGCAGGTTGACGTGGGTACCCAAGATGGCTCGAGCAGAGCCCCCCGCTGCGACTCGTCGCAATGCCAAAGAAAAAACATCCAAGAAAAAGAAATCCACTCAAGTCTCTGCCAAAGCGAGGGCCGAAGACTCGCTTCCCCAGTGGATCAAAGATATGCACTCCTGGTTGCTTCAAAAAGACAAACCAATGAGACCTGTGGGTGCAAGAAGGATTATTGACCAAGTTATGAAGCTTGCTTCAGGAAATGGAATTGGGTACCAACATTGGCCTGAAGATGTCATCTTTTATGAAGGTGTCACCATTGATATTGACTCTGACTTTGAACGCATGCTCTCAGAGGCAAAGGAGTACCATGAAACCTATGGAATGGACAAAGGAAGAGGTTGGCTCTTGACGATGCCTGTCTCCAAGCTGCTTCAATTCAAGAAGAGTCGTGGGTTGCCGTCATTGAACACCACTGCACGAGCTTCACAAAGTCCTGGACCAAGCTCTCTGAGAAAGCCGCAGACATCCACCAAGAGCCGCGTGTCGTCAGCAAAGCAGTCAGAGGCTCGAAAGAGAGAAGCTATGGCCGCGAATGCATGTGTCCGAGACACCAACGGAAGTTTCATGTCTTCAGATTTGACTCTCACTACCGCTGAATCAGATGATGATTCGCGTCCAGCGACGGTTGCGAGCCACCCGACTATCCAAGCAGATATCACGCAGCGTGACCCAACACATCAGCAAGACCAGCCAGCGAAGGCAGTGATGGAAGATCAGAGGCAAACAAGGTCCCGTGCCCGCAAATATGATGCAATCAAATCAGAGACTGATAGTCCAGGCGAATCTTTGCCCTCTGACCACTGCGCCCGTGTCGCCGCGACTACTAAGGGGAGCAGAGAGGCCATGCAGCTCCAGTCGCGGGCACGGTATGTTTGCCAGCAGCAGGAACGGCCCGCATCGCAGAATCGGGGGGGAACAGGAAATGTTACATCCTCGGTTCGGACTCGCTCAGCGATTGCTGCGGCACTAGGTATTGCCCCAGCGTCGTCTGCTGGTGGACGTCGTCAGAAAGGACACCAAGAAAGCGAAGACGTATGCATGTCGAGTGAAGCACGGAACAGTGTAAAGGCTGCCCCGGAAGGCGATCTTGTACCCTGGCTCCAGGAGATGCATAATTGGCTCCTTGCAAGCAACTTGACTGAGCAGACTGCAAAGCAGGTAATTAGCCTGGTTCGGAAACTAGCTGCTGGAGAGGGACTTACGTACAAGCACTGGCCATCAGGGATCGTATTCTACCAGGGCGTGTCTGTTGGCCTTCATTTTGATTTTGAAAGGGTGCTTGCGGAGGCCAAAGACTTTGAAGAACGCCACGGCAAAGACAGAGGTGGCTGGACCTTGAGGTACCCACTTGGAAAACTCGCAAAATTTCAAGAGTACAAGTCTATACAGGCAATCTGAGCCGCAAGGAGATGTGACGTTCGATTTTCGTCCTGCTCCTTCAAAACGCGTGTATTATAACCAGGGATTTCATGTGCAACCTGAATCTTCAATAAAGTACTCCTAGCATAAATGTTTCCAGCGTGTTTGTCCAATGGACATGCATGATTGGGCGTTGATGTTTTCCAAACGAGACAGTTTGACTGTGCCTTCGACATGGATGTGCCAACCAAAATCCAAACACAAGATTGAAGCGTTGGTAGCCTAACAACGTACCATACCGCTACATAAAGAAGTACCGTAACACTGCCTGTTTCTACGGTACCGTTCGCTGCTTCTGCGTGTGTGTGCCGTATGTACCGGTAGCATGGTGCAGCGTGGAAGAGTTCAAAACTGGACAGTCCACCTTCTTCGTTCGTTCACAAATTGGAAGCACGACGACAAATGGACCAGAACGCATCCAGCAAGAAAGCTAATCTTGCGATGGGACGAGTGAAGGAGGAACAGCCTGACGATGACGACAGTAGCATTGAGGGTTCTGAGGCTCCTACCAATGAAGAAGCTGCCTCTAGGCAAAAGGTGAAGGGGGAGAAAGACATGGAAGACTTCGTACATCGCGAGGATACACTTCTTGATGATGAGGATGATGATGACGACGACGACAGCACCGCCTTCGCTGCTGTCGACGAACGTTTGGCTCCATTCCATGCCTCTACGATTTCTGGGATCAACAAGAAGAGAAATCCCGACGATCGAACCGAAGCAAGCTTTGGCTGGAAGGGTCGTGACAATGACGGCTCAACGATGGCAAGGCCACGGCAGGCGAAAAAGAGAACTAAAACGAGGCTCCGAAGAGGTGGGGCCTGCCCTCTCCCGAGCCAAACTCCCAGTGCTGATGTAGTGCAATCAACACCTGTGACTGCTGCTGCCGGTCGTCCCTCTATCGGTATGGCTCCTGCACCTTCTCACTCTTCACCAGCCCCGCCAAATTCACCGAAGCCTATACTTGCTCGAGCTTCGTCTGGTTCGTCTTCCACCACAGGATCTTCAGCTGATTCTCATGTTTCGCCAGTGGTATCTTCAGAATTGCCTCGCCAGATTGCTCTTGTCCCCTATGGCGCTGGTAGTTCGCCGGAAGCCCCTGATAAGATCGTCTCAAGTCGCCCGAAGCCCGCCCCCTCCTATCCTCCGGCTCTTGCAGACAACGTCACGTCGCAAACTCACGGTCCATCTGACGCTCCAGCTCCCGCAGACAGAGGATCTGTCACGCGACCTGTCAGGCCACAGTCCGGAATTCCAGCCTCGAAGAAACACTCCGAAAAGCAGCTGGCTACAACTGGCATCACTCCGCCTGTGCAAGATCCCCTTAAAACACGTGCGTTCGGTTCGCTGGTCAAAGAACGTTTTGCTGGCAAGCCGAAAGATTACTCTACATTCTTGGAGTTATCGGAGCAGATGATTCAACTATTCAAGGCTCACAACAGTTCTGATCTCCTTGGTAACATTGGATCGTTCTTTGAAAATCCGGACGGAGTGTCAAAGAGAAAAGATCAAGGCGTGAACCCAGGCCAAGCAAGGGCCGCAAACCCCGGTTCTATGACCTCGACCACATTGGCCAGAGCCAAGTCGAAATCGCGCCCGCTGGCTTCTGCTCTTCCTAGCAGTTCTGCCATAGCAGAGGCCAGTCGATCCAAAGGTTCCAGACATTCTGAGACCCGTGACAGCCCCCCATGCCCACATAGGACAAGAGAGTCTATTCCAGAGAATCCCATCCACAGGCGACAACAGGTACCCTCCGCCAGACAGCGATCCGACAAAAACAAGTATGTTTTCCCAGCTTCGTTCCCTCAAGTCGAATTTCTTCATTTCCTGGAAGACGTACAGAAGCTCTCCGCAAAAAATGTCAACGGCATCATTCGTCCAGCCAACAAGCTGATCTGTGGCGAAGGCATCCGTTATAAGAGGTGGGGAAAGCGTGTCTTCAAGGGGAACATCAAGGTCACGCTCTCAGATGATTTGGCAAAGCTCCTGAATGAAGCCAAAGCATTTGAGAACAAGCATGGCGAAGACTTGGGCCATGGTTGGCTAATGCGGCATTCCATCAAAAAACTCGATGATTTCAAGACCTGGTATAAGAAAAAACACCGAGTCTCTTTCATGGAGCTTGACGAGTGCACCCATGAACCATGAAGGATAGCACTATGGTTTGTATTTCCCACCAGCGAATCAATCGAATCGAATCTGTATTGTATGACGCTATCTGTTTTGATTCAATCATTCATTAAACACTCCAGCCTGCAGTCTGCTTCATTATTTATTTGGCGCAATATTTCTCACTACCGCCCACACGATACCGTAACTCAGTTAACTTAGGAATTACAAAGTCCCCGGAGGGATTTTTTAAGTTCTATAATTTGATTTCAACCTATACTCTAAAAGCCCCCCGTTATCAAGTTGCGGTGCTAGTATTTATGCATTCTAACTCTGCACCGGAGGAGGATTTTTGAAGATGCGACCGCAACAGCTGAGCTAGCACTGTTGCACGGTATCCGTACGTACCGATACCCTTTTAGGAGCTTCAATAGCCTAGTTATTTTGCGAAGCGCTTATGAATTGGCAACATAATCTCCGGTTACACTTGAATTCTCAATTGCTCTGGCTCGTCCTTCTACAAAAATTAGGTACCGTACTTGTACGGTACGGTACGGTACCGGTATGGTAGAGCGTACCGTACCACCGGTACCGGTACCGTACGGAGTACATGTACTAGTGCTCTTCGAAAAAACAACCGTGCCTCATTGGTAAGCTCTGCAGTATTGGGGAAGCTGCATCACCAGAGTATTTGAGCAGTTCGAGAACGGATCATAGCGGTACCGGTAGCGGTACCGTAGCGTGGCTTGATATCTTCTACACCTACCGTGTACGAGTACGGTGAAGTTGTACTCCGCCAAACTCGGGAACGCACACGATGAACAGTGCTGCGTGATGGGCGTGATGAGCGTGAGAACTCCGAGGCCAATGAGCACTTTTTGCAATGTTCCATCGTGGCGCACAGCGAGGCTCTTCCTTGGATTGACCATAAAACTGGCTACCGGTACAGACCACGATTCCTCCTGTTTTACCCATTTTGGTTACAACTCGCCATGTCCGATACCACGACGATAAAGGCAGACCCCGTTGGCTCGGAAGAAGGAGCTGTCATCAAGGCAGATCCCATTGGCTCTGAAAAGGACGTTGCGGTCAAGGCAGACCTCGTTGGCTCCGAGGACAAAGACAACGTCAAGTCCGAAACTCCCGCCGACAACGACGGTGGCGAGGATACCAACACCAAGAAAGGCCGTAGGAAGAGCAAGAGGAAGAAGAACGACACGAAGAAAGGATCGGACGAGTCCAAGGAGAAGAAACCTCGTGTCAAGCCGGAAAAGGCTCAAGAAGTCTATGAGAAGTTGTTGGAGGAATTGGTCAAGAACTACAAGTTTGGACTAAAGGAGGTGCCACTGGACACGCTGGCATCAAAACTAAATTACAAGAATGTCCGCAGTGATGCCATTGCTGCCGCGAAGAAGCTCATGAAGGCTGACGACAAGGCGGAACTTGTCAGCGGTGGCAAAGCCTGCCAGTTGACGGAGATTGGAGTCAAGGAGTTTGTTCCAGACGAAAAGGTTGCGGAAAGCCCCGAAGAAGCCTTGACACAGTTCTGGACGCACCTGACCATGAAGCTCTCGTCCGACAAGAAGACATCCAATGACAAGGCTCTTGATTCGGCCAAGAAGATGTGGGATCTACTCGCGACTGGGAAGGCCTTCACGAAGCAGGAGCTGTGCGACGTGACGCATTGGAGTATGGTTCGGAGCACTGGTTTCCCCGAGATCATCAAGGCCATGAAAGATCTCCAGTTTGTCGACGGCGAGAAGGAGCTTTCCTTTACTGACAAGCTGTTTCCGTTCGGGAGGCCTTGATCATGATACCGGTTCATAGCGTGACAAGGATCGAAGAGAATCGAATCTGGATTTATATTTCTTACGTCCAGAAGGTTGTTGTTACTCTCTGGGCCGAAAGCAGCCTTATCAGAGTGTACCGTATGAGTACTGTATTGTAGTAATGACTAAAAAACGAAGAATCAATCATGGACAGTCTCGTCGTGTAGCTAGTCTGACTTGTTTTGTGTATGAGTGAGTCTGTTCATGCCTTCGTTGTGTTTGTGGTCTGAAAAAAAGGCTCCACCAGCTTGTGTTGGATGGCAGGATATCACCACGAGCCCATGGCCAAGCCGCAGAGAGATTGCATCTCCAACGCTGTCGACAGGTCGTTGAAGTATCATGCCGACTGCTGGAGGACCCCAAAGACTTCCAGCTGGAGGATTGATACGGTTTGGCATTCCCTGTGCACAAGTAGATGCTTTCTCCAACACCGGGGCTCAAACTAACTTCCTCTCTAGCTCCCCCTCATTTGTCCGCCACACCAGAATAGTGACGATGCGAATTGTAATTCGTTGCTCCCACCCTCACTTACTCACTCACTAACTTGTCCTCCGCCAAACGTTAGTTGCTGATTCGAGTTGTCGCAATAGTAATCAATTCGTAGCATGCGATGCGATGTGGGTTCCATCTCCAGGGCTTGAATCTGTAAGGAGTAGTGATTATCGTCCTTGGTAAGGAGATGAATATCCCACTGTTGCGTGGTGGCTCCCTTGCCTTGTGCACATAGATCCTTGTTTGGATCGTCACTCCACAGGTCGACGCATTGAGCGACCACTCCTTCCAACTGGTAAATATACTGAATAGTGGCATCATCGTCTTCCTGCAGATTGAAGAATCCTAATGCCTGACTATGTCCTCCCTGCAAGGTTTTGCTCCAGACTTGTTTCAGGGCAGATGTTGTTCTCAATTCTTCAAATGCGTCGTCGTCTGTGTTCGTCGTCCCTTTGCATCCCACGACACAATAGGCCTGTTTGCGAGAGACATCTTGATTGACGGCAATAATGTGTTGGTTCACGAGAATCTTGCGATACTCTTCGGGAATGGTACGAACGTCTCCTCCAATGAGGAGTGGCGAGGCAATCATGGCCCAAAACCCCATTTGCAATTGAGCTTGGGGTCGTGGCAGCATGGTTCCATAATGATCATCTCCCACAATCAACATGTCGGCATCATTGAAAGATCCTGTTGGAATATTTTGCAACTCGTGCCAGTAGTCGGCCCAGTGCAAAATGATTTCTGACAAAGACTCCCAATGATTGTCAATGTCCTTGAAATTGCGCCACGTATTGCATCCCGCTTGATGGTACATGACGTCAAAGGGTTTGTCGGTTTCATTGTCTCCAATATATGCCGGCCAACTACAGGAAAATGTCATGTTGCGAATGTGGGAGACTTTGGCCATGGCAGCGCCAAAGGCGACGTATCGTTGGCGATACTTGTTGCCTTGCTCATGACTAGAAGTAGTTGTAGCGTCGTCGTCAATATGACAGCCATCCAACTTGATATAGTCGACACCCCATTCCGCAAACGTCCTGGCGTCAATGTCTTCGTATCCCTGTGATCCCGGGTAGTGTCCACAGGTTTGAATTCCGGCATCCCCATAGATGCCCAGCGTCAATCCAGCGGCGTGCAAATAGTCCGCCAACGCCGCAATGCCATGGGGAAAGCGCGTGGGATCGGCTTGCAAACGCCCTTGAAAGCGTTGATGATCCGTCCAACAATCGTCAATCGAGACTTGGGTATATCCGGCTGCAGCGTATCCGTGCAACACGAGTGCATCGGCCATACTTTGGTACAATTGTTCGCTGATGCAATGCGTGGGATCGTCGTTACAATCAATGGTACATCGAAAACGTTCCCAACTCATGAATCCCATAGTGGGGGCCGCCAAGTCCACTACTGGATCTGCGAGTGTCAGTAGTAGTACATGGCTACTAATAGTAGAGAGGAACAAAAGGAGCCGTGGTAGATGATGTAGTAGCATGGTCATAGCACTGAGTTTGTCGAGTTGTCGAGTTGTGTTTGTGTGGTCGACTTTCCATCAAAAATCAAAAAGGATTCTGCAGAAGAGTTAGGGTTGAAAAAGATTTTTGGTGGCCACACTCTCACAATGGCAACCGCCAACACCAAAGCCAACCAAAGACCGTGCTCGATTTTGTTTTGGACCATGATGACTACTACTACGCGTACATCTAGTAGTTCTCCATGCTATGTCTCCCGTTCCAGACAAAGACCGACGCCAACATGTTCTGCAGTACCACTCCAATTATTTCTGCTAGTACTAGTAGTGTGTATGAGTAGCACTACAACTCAAGTCCATGCCGGCAAGATGGTGTACACACTACTAAAGGGCACTGGGTCCAACTGTGTGTCGGTGGATACATTGCCAGGATCCACGTTGGAGATTGAGTATCACTTACCGGATCTCAAAGTCAAAGACAATGTCGAAGATCAAAAGCTGTTGGATGAACCGTTGAACACCGAAGGCATGGATGAAGCCGAAGCCGCATTGCTACAGAGACAACGAGAAGTTGCCATCAAACGGGTACGTAGTTTCGAGGAGGACAATTGATGGATGCATGCATGCACGGCAGTGCAAGGGGAGACGAAAGCAACTTGTGTTGCGTGTCTGTCTCATCTGTCTATCTCATCTTATCTATCTTTTGGTTGTTCATTTCATTTTCTGCTCCACAAAATCCTCTGATGACCACAATTTACCTCATTTCCCCCCTTCTTGATTGATGTGTTGCTGTTGTTTTTACTTATTTTTCAGGCCCGCCAAGGCAAGGATGTCTCGATTGCCATTAGTCAACGCAATCCATTCCCCATTATTGAATTGGAACCTCACAAGCGAGAACGACCGCGCAATCAAAGAGAACAACCCGCCGATAAGGAAGGAACGATACTATTCGAAACATCGCCAACGGGTGGACCCGTACAATTGTGCATTCATTCCCTATTCGCCAACAAACTACATCCCTACCTCATTGGATTGCGCATTGAACAAATTGTCAATCTCAGTGCCGAACAAACTGAAATGATTCATGATGAACAAGAACAAGGTGAAGCACCACGAATACTCGTAAAAAATGACGCCGCAGATGCCGAAACCGAACAAGTACTCAGCCACTTGTCGGCTTTTACCCAGGAAATGGTTCGCGCCGAAAACTTGGTACGCACCATTCTAGCCAGTGCCGATGTCGTCAAAAAGGAAGAAGCAGACTTTTACGAACAATCCATTCGCATGGAAAAAAGTGTACACTTTTGGCCCATGGTGCAACTCGTCTGCTTGCTGCTGGCGGCGTTTTTCCAGATTCGACATGTCGTGACATGGATGAAGCGAAAACATATTTATTAATCTATTAGACTAATAGTCTACTACTAGACTAAAATGAATTGAATTGAATAAGTGCAAAGAACGAAACAGAAGTAGTCAACAATGCGAATAATACAGAAGTCAAGTAAATAATGATCAGACATCGTTCCTGGTACCATCCGATCATGTACACTGGTTTCTATTTGGAAGTGGCCTTTGGTCCCACCTCTTGGAAAGCAGAGCCTAGGACCCACCAACTAACTACTATTGCAAGGCTTTGGGCCATCCATTGGACCAACTGGCAGGTAATAAAATATGCATGATCTGGGAGGGGACTACAGTACCCACATCTCAGCAGGGGAAAATGTTGCGAGACGCATAGTCTACTTGTAGAGGCAGTTCGCAAAGTTGCTTGGAATCGATGCTCGTGTTGGATCTTTGACACACCTGGCCTGCTTCATCAGTGTCGTTGCTGCAACTGTCTGCAATTGCAACAGTTCATCCCTTTAGTGCAGCCATGCCCTTGCTAACATGTTTCTCGTTGCCACCAAAGATGCCTCTTGCTCGAAGCAAAGTTGCGGTGGGATCAGCAAAGGATCAAGTTGATTTCCCTTAAGCTTTGGCGGTGCCGCCGTCCACAAAACGATCAAAGAAACTGGCAGCGGCAGCCAAGTGTGGGGTGGACGTTGGACTTTATCAATTTTTGGTGAAGTGAGAGAACCCGCGAGTTTGGGTGTCAGGCAGGCAGCCAGCCAGTGAATATACTGCCGTATCGCTACTACTAGCTAGTAATGTAATTTCATAATCGACCGCGATTGCCCAGTTCCGCGGTGCTTGATGCCACGGCAATGGTCGCCCCAAATTCGCTACGGTAGGTAGCTAAAAAGAGATGGCGGCTTGGAGCTTGCCAAAGACTGTCACTCCAAGTGCCAAGAATAGGAGCAGCCGTGAAAGCAATCCCAAGCAACGGTGTGAACCAACGGCGACCAAATTGGGCTCCCTCGACGAAACAGCTCTCAACAGCCAGTCACACTTATGGTTTGGCCAGGATCCGGGTATCAATTTTGGCGGCAACCCCCGTAGACATCGAGACGTGGCAAAAATGAAGGGGTATCTTTTGTGCGTCCTAGCCGAAAAAGGTGTGCCACAATAAGTCATACTGGCGAAGAATGCCGCAAGAAATTTGGCCGTGGGATCAGCCAACTTGGAAAAGGCTCATTTTCTCATCCTTTGTCTCGGTGAAAAGCTTGTCAGAGTCCCAAAATCCAAGACGAGTATATCAAAGGCAACATGATGAAACAACGCAATACCTCTCTCCTTGCCCTTTGGTGGGTGTTCTTCTCGGCACTGTGTTTTCCAGCACATGCCCAGAACCTGCGTATCGGTACCATCCCACGCAGTGAGAACTCCCGCAAACTTGAACCTGGCGAGAATTTGCGCAATGTCAAGTCCAAAATCAACTCTTTTCTAAGCTCGCATCCTTCTACTTACAAGAGGCCTGACAGTGATAGAGTCCGGAGGACACAGGAGGGCATTCAGTATCGCTATGAAGTTGTCACAGGTGCGATTCTAACGGTCCCAAGAGCCGCAGTCCCCAATTCAGAGATTCGAGCCTTTGAACGCCTTTCCCAAACGTTTTATACTCGGGTTATTGCGTCTACCTATCCTCAGTCCTTTCAGAGTATCAGCTTGGTGCCAATCGCAAGAATCCCGATTGACGACCCATTCATTGTCGCCGTTGCATTCGACACCACGGTCAATTTTCGAATTCAGGGAAGTGTCCCATCAGTGGTTGATGTTTTCTTTACTTTGGAGCTTGCAGCTACCGAAACGTACACTTTTGAATTCCTTTTTAACTTTGCTCGGATGGCAGGGCCAAGTTTTGAGGAGTAAGTAGGCGTCGGGTTGAATGAATCAATCGGATCAATACAGAGGTTCCTTCCTAACAATGTTGTTCTTTCTTGATCTGCAACCCAATCAAAAGTGCCATCGATGCAGCTGGTTTTGTGATTACTATTGGAGAGGGACAACCCACACGGGCGGTAAGAAACTGTGTTCTGTTTTGTGTTGTGTTGTTAATTCAGCTTTGTTGGTCTCTCAATCAAGAAGTTTCTGTGTCCCAGCCAACCCCTGCCCCCCAACCCACGGATCCACCAAGCACCCCAGGACCAACGCCTACTCAACCCACCACCATGGTGCCATCTCCACCACCAAGCACTCCCGTACCATCAACGGCCGCACCTGTCACTCCTGCACCATCCACGGCTGCACCAGTTTCTGGAGCACCCGTCACGGCTGCACCCTCCACGGCCGCACCTGTCACTCCTGCACCATCCACGGCTGCACCAGTTTCTGAGCACCCGTCACGGCTGCACCCTCCACGGCCGCACCTGTCACTCCTGCACCATCCACGGCTGCACCAGTTTCTGGAGCACCCGTCACGGCTGCACCCTCCACGGAAGCGCCGGTGACAGTCGCACCCTCCACTGAAGCACCAGCTTCTGGAGCACCAGTCACGGCTGCACCCTCCACGGAAGCGCCGGTGACTGTCGCACCCACCACGGAAGCACCAGTGACTGTCGCACCCACCACGGAAGCACCAGTGACTGTCGCACACCCACCACGGAAGCACCAGTGACTGTCGCACCCACCACGGAAGCACCAGTGACTGTCGCACCCACCACGGAAGCACCAGTGACTGTCGCACCCACCACGGAAGCACCAGTGACTGTTGCACCCACCACGGAAGCACCCGTCACTGTCGCACCCACCACGGAAGCACCCGTCACTGTCGCACCCACCACGGAAGCCCCAGTGACTGCTGCCCCATCGACTGCGTCACCATCCCCACCCACCGGTGGTGGAACTATCATTGAAAATCAAAGAGGAAACAAGAGAACCCACAACCACAATCATTGAGAAAACGATGCAGCGGAGCAGCCATTTGCTTTGAGGGTATAGCAACCAAGGAGACAAGGCACCAGATGGGTAGCAGTCTCCTTGTGTTTTTGTATGTGAATTTTTCAGGCAGGGAAGGTCAATTGGCCCCCGACGTGGTCCCTTGATCCTATCGTTTCTCATACATAGTGTATGTAGTGTAAAAGAAACATGTTTGTTCAAGTAATCTTTTTTTGATGACTGTGCGTAGCTTCCCAAGAGACAAGGAACGACCCAACTAACCCCATACGGGTATAGATTTCGACTCCCTCTAGAAGTGACGTTGGCTCATTTTTCTTCGTCGCCCCTTCCTTGCAAGACTCCACAACAAAGCAATGACCAGGCAGCCGTTTCTCGCATTCCTACTATCGCCTCTGTGGATTTTCTGTCTGGTAAATGCAATGGTTCAGAGCCACTCGCGGAGGATTGAGCGAAGACTTCAAGACAAACGGAGTGACTTCATTCCTGCGTATGTAGTGTCCACCTGTGGTATCGTTGGTCCGAATGGCGAGGTCTACGCTCCGGGATTCGGATGTTTTACCTGCGAACCATGCCATGACAGAGCCTGGCTACGTAAAGCAGACCGACTGGACTGCCTTGCATTGAAGACGGTACCCATCACCACCAGTTCTGCTGGACTGCCACAATAGGTTCAGCCAGGTGCTGGCAAAGCCCAAGCGTCTGCGTAACAGAGGACAGAGGCTTGGTGACGCTTTCTCTTGGAGGATCAAGTGCACGACAACACCCCAACGACCTTTCGTGCACTTCAATTGATTGCTTGTTTCTCCGATGTTTACCTTTTAAGAACATGTGGACTGCGAACGTGTGTTCAAGTCCATGGAAGGATTTCCGATCGAACTTCGTACATGCAACGACGACAATGCAATCAAGAACCTTGATTTCAGCAGTCTCTTATGCTACCGTGCGTTCCTGACGCCTGAAGCACGTGCAGCTTTTCCGATCGTTCCTGAGGATGTTTTGGTGTCCACTCCTCCAAACACGATGCATGGCAATGGGCTACCTATCACCAGGAATGCAACGACATACGAGTACGCGATACTTCACAGCAATGGACTATCAAAGAGAAAGATGCTTTTCACGTTCAAACTGTTGTTTACTATTATTATTATCGATGGATCTGTTTTCTTCGTAATCACACATAAAACAGTGAACACCCAGCCGATTCATCGTATCAACAGTCAAGTCTGGAGAAGGCGGTGTGGTGCGCAACATTGTTTGCACATCGACAATCCGCCCCCTTTCCAAACCGTCATGATACCCAACCCCGATCGGAGACCTTACTCTTATTCTTATAAGTAGACGGAATCCGAATCGAGAGTTGAGCGGGTTGCGTTGATGATCGGCGTGAGTGTCCACAAGAGATTCTTGCTTTGGGCACACACTACCGCTCGACAACCACAGTTTATTTCACTGTGGCTGCCGAATCAGTTCTGTAGAGGAAGAAAGAAACAAGGAAACTTGTGTCGTCGCGGCTCAGCAACCTGCTGCTGCTTCGCATGACGACGACCGTTTCCTTGCTCAGACTCCTCCTCAGTGGTTCTTTGCGAGCCCAAGCTGTTGTCAGAATGCTGGGATGGCACATGTGCAGGCCCTGCCGAAGGAATTCAGGTGGAGCGGTCCTTGGGGCTGACCCAACCCGGCTCGGAGCAACGCATTGCTCTGTAACGAGGCCGAATTGCCGCTGGTTCCTAGAAAGGAGTTTCGGTTGGTCTCACGGAGGCTCTGAAGGCGCGAGGACATGGCAATCATTTGCTCGATCATGGCACGGCGGGTCTCGTTGGCCTCTCGCTGAGAATTCAAGTCCGGCAAGGTGGTCGCAGCCTGTCCCAAGAAAGAGGCAGCACTTGGCAACAAGTGCCCACCAGCAAGCTGGTTTGGACTTAACGTAGAGAGCCCACCCGCGTTCAATCCGACCAAGGAAGTCGGAAAAGTGGAAGTATAAGTGGAAGGAGAGGGCTTGGCAGCGGCCAACCTGGGGAAGTTGACGCTCTGACGGACGGATGCCGGCGAAAAGGAAGGAGACGTAGCAGCTGCCGGCATGGTGGCTACGGGAGAGGCAGCAGCAGGCGGAGGCGGCTTGGGGGCAGCAGCGGCCTTCTTGTCAAAGACGAAGGACATGCTCCAAAAGTCGGGTTCAGTCTCAGGAGCCGCTGCCTTGCGAGCTCCGGTTCCCTTGACCTTGGTGCGCTGCATCTTGAGGGCCAACAAACCACGGCCACGAAGAAAGAGCTCATGGTAATAGCCTCCCTTGTCGCGTCCTTGCGTAATTCTGCGAAAGCCATAAAGGTTCAGCTGTCTCTGAAAGGAGGCAAACCTAGTCTGGCGGAAGCAGCTGTATGGTATGGTATGATATGAAATAAAGGAGAGGTGAGTATCAATGAGTTAAAGTGGTCCCAAGGAGAGGCCGTTCGGGTGAGGCCCAGCAACGAGAACTCAGTTCGGTAGGCTTCTACGCGCGGACCACGTAGAATCACCAAGAAAAGAACTCGATCCTCACCAGCTCATCAAGCAACGAATCAACTCACCATGGTAGAACTTTTTCCACAAAGTCCGCGTGCTTCTTCACAATGAAGCTGCGGCCATGAGGCTGCCAAGAAACGATATGAGCGAATCCATCTTCCTCACTTCCAGATAAGAGCTGGTGGAGCTTGACGGGGAAAGATTGGTCAGTTCCTTTGACACCTTCTTGGTCCGCCTTGTTCATCAATTCCTTCAGATCCTTGTCGTCGTCCGTAAGGTGCGAGTGATCGCGGTAAGGCTCCGTCGCAGTCGCCTTTCGCGGCGGCTGCTGCTGCTTCGCCACCATCTTGACTGTTGTGCTTTGGGCACGAGCTCGAGTGTTGCTAGTAGTAGCTGTCGTCTCTACTGCTAGCCTTTCTTCTTTCGCTGTGTCCATCCCGAAGCAAAACTCGAGGGGAGCAATAATTGTGATCGAAAAGGCTGTTGTTTTGCTGGTCGCTCCAAGATGGAATTCGCAGAGGGCAGGCGCGAATTCCGCACTTCCGCTTGACCGACTTCGCCTTTTTCTGCTGTACCGCCTGGTAGTCAACTCACGTACTTCTGCTACTAGTAAAGTCACCTCCATGTTCCTTTGCGGAGTGACAACTTTAAGTAAAATGTTTAACGCGATTTTGGCCAGGTAACTGGGGCAACATCTTTAAGTAATTTCACAGAAAACGGTACCGGAAGTTTCCAATTCTTCTCTCACTATCAAGAAATCATAATCCTTCAACCCTCTGGGTACGGGATTGTACACTTGTAATAGTTAGCATTTGCCAGAAAGCTAAGCCAAATTGTGTTTTTCGATTTGTAGGATCCCAATGTTCCTTTATGCAAGGATATAAAGACAGATACCCCAGAGGTTAAGTGATTGATCCTATTCTGAGATCCTCTCTGTTCCAAGCCATAATCTTTTTCAGCAAAAGCATTGTTTTGAATTTTTACCGACCCATTTCAATCTTCCAGGATCTTCGAAGCCAACCCACAATAGTGGTCAACTAGTACAGTCGTACGCTGTACCAGTACCCGCTGCTGGGGGTGGAGCCAGGAACCGTGCTTGAATGGGCAACTTTAAGCCCGAAAGCTTTCTCTATTCGAAATTCCCATCTCATCAGGCAGAGAAGACGACAGAACGCATATTGACTAGCTAGAGTACCGGTACAGTTGTGGTGTAACCAGATAGATACGAAAATACAGCTCTCTTGAAAAGGGTGGCACCCAGCTAGAGCCTACCGGTAAGATTTGGAACCACTTAAAATAAATCACCTGTGCCCTGATATGCCAGTACCGTACGAAGATCACCAAAGCAACTACACACAAACGCCGAGGCAAGATGGGCGAAATCACCTAGCTCCCGACAAACCTTCAATCAGCCAATACTGAAAGTGCCTTCTATCTTAAAGCTAAGGTGGAGTAGTTATCTTGGACCAGAGAAGGGTTGTCATCGTCAACTCATCGTCGCCGCGTGCCAGAAATAAATAATACTCTCGCGAACACGCTCTCTAAAAGAAATTGTTCCCGAAACGAGTTAATAAAATACCAGTGCGGCAACTACTCAAATGTACTTTACGTCAGACAGTCTGTTCCCTTGTCGCTGGGCAAGAGCTTCGAAGATCTTTTTAATATTTCCTTTTATAAAGGCAATCCCAGAAGTTAAATCATTTTCTATGACTTGAGAATGCAAGCATCTTTCTGTTCATGACAGATGCAGCATCTAATACGGGAACAATGCATCCATTGTATTCTTGCTGTGGAGTTTGGGATGATTTATTTTTTAGGGGGAAACAACATTGCACATCAAAAATGGGGGGTGTGAACTCTGCGCGTGCTGAGGAAAGAAGCTTCAGTTTCGTCGCAGGAAAGAGTTTTTGAGCCGCAAAATCAGAAGCCATTCAAGCTTGAAACAGCTTCTAACTGCGAAAAAACGTCTGAAGTCTGAAGCGTGTGAACTACTAGCTGAAAGAGCGTCTACATACATGTAGCGTCCAGCAGCCTGCCCCTCCCGGGTTCCGAATCTACGATTTTTATCGGTTCTCAAAAGCTTTTTCAATAAACGTACTTCCTTAGCTCTTCCTGTCACGATTTACCTCGGCCGGTAAACTGCCAGAGTTCTCAACCCCTTTACAGTACCTCGGCAGGTAATAAACTGCCTGAGTTCTCAACACCTTTTTAATTAATGCTATTTACTATTTACTATTACCTCGGCAGGTTAACTGCCTGAGGTGCGTTCCTGACCAAACTCCATGTGTGTCCTCCGTGCATACGCGAAACACATTTATTTTCATCGATATATTTAGGTGTACGTATCAAGATTTCATTCCTATCCATGTGACACACATACACGGTACGCGAAAGAAACATCACCTCGAATCCCCAACTCTAACGAAAATCAAAAATCGATGAGGAGGTACCGGTACTCGTTAGCTAATAGCCACTAGCTAGCTAGCTAGCTACCAACAGACCAATCTTCACAACCA
The DNA here is from genome assembly GCA_903772945.1 of Seminavis robusta. Classification (NCBI taxonomy): domain Eukaryota; phylum Bacillariophyta; class Bacillariophyceae; order Naviculales; family Naviculaceae; genus Seminavis; species Seminavis robusta. The sequence continues at coordinate 30,209 of CAICTM010000799.1, forward strand.
AGAAGGCTAGCAAAGTTATTAGCATGTAGGTTACTCTTGGTTAATGGCTTGGTTGTTAACCTTCTTGGTTGTCGAGATCGGTTTGTTGGTAGCTACTGTACAGTCGTACTGTAGCTTCGATCGAACGCTCGCTTTCATTCCATCGACCACCGAACGAGGTCAAACTAGTTCATTAGAGTTGGGGATTTGTGACCGTGACTGAGTTCGGCTTACTCGAGCGTTTTGATTGGTCCTACGCGAATTCTTCTTCCCCATTAATTTCGGTACGGCGAATTGAGAATGCAAAATTGCAGATACGCCGTACCAAAATTAATGGGCAAAAAGAGGGAAAGCAAGCCAACTTTAACAGTTATCTCGATTTCGCGTACGTACGGAGGAATAAAGAGGTCAAAATGACTGGTTAGGAACGATCCTGAGTTCTCAACCCCTTACCTCGGCAGTCTATCTGCCTGAGCCCTCACCCCCTTTTTTGGTATTTCCTGTTTCTTGTTTCCTGTTCCGGTGAAGCCAAAATTTAGGGATAGAAATAGGCGTAAGCCAACAAAACTGGAAATTGAAGGTTCTACAAATTTAGGGGTAGGAATAAATCATGATTATTCAAGGTTAGTTCACTCAACACAATAAGCCTGTAGAAGCTACAAAAGTTACAGGTACATACGGGAGTGACAGCTGTAAAATTATGGTTAGCGGGCGGCAACACACGACGAAGTCGGGTGTTGTCGCCAGGGCTAGCTTAAATAAAAAAGAAGGTTATAATGAGGGAATGATACCCGGCGGCAACACACGACGAAGTCGGGTGTTGTCGCCAGGGCTACCTTGAAAGAAGGTTGCAATCTCAAACATGTCATCCTTCTTCTATCTGTCTTTCTGCCGAGGTATCGCAGCTCCCGCTGACTTATAATGCTATTCCGGTGAAGCCAAAAAATATAGGGATAGAGATAGGCGTAAGACAACAAAAGTGGAAATTGAAGGTTCTACAAATTTAGGGGTAGGAATAAATCATGATTATTCAAGGTTAGTGCACTCAACACAATAAGCCAGCAGAAGCTACAAAGGATACAGTTACATAAGGGAATGACAGCTGCAAAATTATGGTTAGCGGGCGGCAACACACGACGAAGTCGGGTGTTGTCGCCAGGGCTAGCTTAATAAAAAGAAGGTTGCAATGAGGGAATGAATCATACCGGGCGGCAACACACGACGTAGTCGGGTGTTGTCGCCAGGGCTGGCTTGAAAGATGGGTGCAATCTCAAACATGATCCTCCTTCTTCTATCTGTCTTTCTGCCGAGGTATCGCAGCTCCCGCTGACTTAGTGACTATGGTTTTATAAGCCAGGCTAGCCTCTTAGATATCATGGATACTTAGGCTATGCCATCTCTTTCAGAGGAGCTCACATTATCCAATTCATCACCAACTATCTCCAATCAATCTCCAATCATCTCTAAATCAATAGCTAGTACAATAACCTAGACCCCACAATCAAGCCTATCCTAGTGCACTTCCTTACAAGGGCGGGGTTTAGAGCGCATACAGGAGAAGTCTTTCATCAACTGGTATTGTTGCACCTGCTTCGACTTCTTTTCTAACTTGAGTGATTGCCAAACGGAATGGTTGAGATTGATCGTCTACACCGAATTCTTTGAATGGATTCATCTGGATATCCAAAAGGATATCGTTGACGCGTGCGCAAGTGCTGAAGATTGCAGGACCGATTAGGTGGTGCAACATAGTATCGCGCCTCGGGGCATGTGCTTGCTGGCTGATCATAGAAGCCATATTCATACATTCAAAACAGAGCATCTCCAAAGTCAGCTGCTTTGCACTGTTTGAGGTACAAGCAAATCTTCTGACGGAGGATTTTCGTATCTGAACTTGTGACGTAGATTCTATCGTCTCATCTCGAGGCCAATCGTAGTATGCGGCGTGTTATTTGAGACGTTGTTTGCAAGATTCATGTAGTGCCATGAAACTTGAACAAACGTAAAGGAACTTCTGCACATAAAATCTCCGGCTTGACTCTCGTCAAAGGTTGGGAACGAATCTCCAAACGTTGCTGTGGAGACTCCAGCCAGAGTCGAATATACCAACACCGCATTCCTTGGCCGCGTGGGCAACTCGCAAGCCGTCGACCACTTCTGCTTCGAAGCTCGTACTGTAATGAACCAAGCTCCGAGTTCCAAGTAGCGGTACGGGTCGGTTCCATGCCTGCCAGCTGTGGGAGTGGAAGACCTTCATTTCAGTCCTGATCAGAGGAGCTACGAGACTCAGTCGAATCAATCGAGTCGAATGACAGTCACTCTTAGCAGTCCCTGGTCTTCGGCACTGGTGCCACCGGTACCGGTCCGTGTGAAGCCCTAAATTTTGCTTGGTGACTTTAACTCCGGAGTTGCAGCTTGCTCAGCCACCGGTCACAAAAAGACGACACAGGATGGCACTGGTCACAAAAACACAACGAAGGATGCCCTTCAAGTTTTCTTTCAACTCTGCTCGGATGAGGTGTCTCTTCTAGGTAGCTAGTACTAGTAGTCACCAAGTCAACTTCAGCAGCAGAGGGATGGACTGCTTGGTCTCAAACATCTTGTCGTTTGTAGTGAGAGACAAAGGCATTCGCACCGAGTAGTCGCATTTCAGTAGTATCATCATCATCCACAAGAGAATTGACCAACCAAACGCCACCACAAGATTTCACAAGAAGCCATGAAAAGCTCGTTCCAAAATAGCACTTCGAGTGATTATGACGATGTGGAAGTAAACAAGAACAAAACGAGATCAGTCCATTTTCTCTGTGCTCTGGGAGTGCTTATATTCATGGTATTCATGTCCACACATGCTTCCTCGCAGTTCAGAAACGAGGCAGTTTTTGTGTCGCTAAAGAATAATACTGCTTCACATGTGGCCACGACAACCGCTGTGATCACGCCAGAAGAAGAATCAACAACAAGATCGCGAGTGCCCTCTCCACAGGGAGCTACCACAAACAGCGAGAAAGAACCGGGTATTACCAACGTGACTGTGTTTCTCACCACACCGGAAAACCCCTCAGACAGCATTTTCAAAGCTGGAACTCTGCATCGCTTTGGTTCTGGAAAGATTCGCTACAACATTCAAGAGGGGAACTGCACGTGTGACAACACTACCGAGCCAGTGATAGTGGAACCTCCCTGCTTGGCTGTCAGTCAGTTTTGTGACAGTCGAATTCTCAAGTGCCATTATCCACGGTGCAAAACGGTGATTACCAATGATGAACGTTGCAGGAAAAAAGGGAGAAGATACGATGTGAGAGAATACTACAACGCCGATTTCCCCAGCAAACCATACCTGCCTCTGGGACCACGGTTAGATTCGTGGACATCCTTTCAAAAGATCAAAGCCAGCAAGGGGGGTCAATTCACCATTATTCCAGCATCCAAGCGCAAGTATGCATTTAATGCCATATTTTCCAAGTCGACCAATGATGGTCGGGTGCGACTTGCCAATATCATCGATAACAGCCATCACAACAACAATACTAATAGCCAGCTGACCATTTTTGCTCAAATGGCCGAGAGATGGGTCAAAAACATCAACAATCCAAAACGGAAATCAGGTCATTTGCATACAGACCAGTACATCCAGGTTGTTCTGGACAGCACATTCACGTTGGCACCCACAGGGCATAATCCAGAATGCTTTCGGCTTTATGAAGCCATCGAAGCAGGATCCATTCCGGTCTTTGCCCGGGATGAAGATTATGCCAATCAAAATTGTAAGGAATCACTCCACGCCTGGTTGGACGTGGAACCCAAAGCGCCCATCCTGGTGCTCGACTCGTGGGATGATGTATATTCTACAATTGAAACGTTGTTGCAAGATCCAGCAGCACTGGATGACCGGCAGGCCCAGCTTTCGAAATGGTATAAAAAACACATGCGCAAGGTCACGAAAAAGTTTGAACGATACCTCCTGAGAGGACAGTAATAATGAAACTAGAAGAAGAAGCTGCCTTTACATGGAGGTTTGCAAGCCAGTGAGGTGAATGTGCACACTCTAATCATATCTTTTTGGATAGCTAAAGGTCTTCGTCTGTTACTTGTTTGGCCAGCTCTAGTTTGGGCTCCGGAGCAGCCATGTCGTTGTCGTTGTCGTCTTCGTCTTTGCTGTTATCGTCGTCTTCGTCTTGGCTGTTATCGGGTGTCTTGTTGTATTCCACTTCTACTTCTCCCTTTTCCATGTCTTCTTCTTTTAATTGTTTGGCTAGCTCCAATTGTTGCATCTCATAGGGCCGTCCTCCCAGCAAGGAAGGATAACAACTGAAGCATTTTGACAAGACACCGCTGAACATGATGGTCCCAAAAATGGGGTAGTAAATGATGTAGGTGAATATGAGCTCCACAAAGTAGCTGGCAACAAAGAGATAGTCTTCAAAGTTCTGTTCCTTGTAGAGTGATTCCAACTGTTCCTTGACGAGAATGTGGGACTCCAAAATATCGGGGATGTCACTGGCCATGACAATGGGGGCTTCAGTAAAGTTGCTGGAGTCAAATGCGTCAAGCTCTGTCATCAAGAATGCTGAAGTATAATTGGTGCCATTGGTGTCATTGAAAAGAGGACTAAAGTCAAACTCAATAACAGTATTGCTGGATTCAAGAGAAGCTCGCAGCATGACAGAAAAGGATGTAATTGCCATGACCACAAGGACAACAAGAGTGGTCATGAAGGCGCCTGATTTGCGACAAGTATTGGCTGCTTTGATACTGGCTGAGCTCCAGCATATTGAAGTGTTAATTGAAATGCGCCTACTCGCCAGCGCCACGCAAAGCCTCGTACGAGAGTCCACTGAAGGGTGTCTGACCCAAAAGAACGCAAAGCACCAAATTTCCAGAAGTGACAAGATACTTGTGAGATGGCACTGTCCAAGTCACTATTGCACCCTGTACTGTGAAATTTAGGTGGGTGACTTCGCAGATAGTTGTTTGATCGAATCCTTGATGGACAGCAACGACAAGTGACAGTCAGCAGCACGTTGTCATGGCCAATGCCAAACAACATACTTGCCAAAGAACTAAAGCTTAGCGAATCTTCGCCAACTCAATGGTGAAATTTGCTGATGCAGGCATGATGCCAAACACAGGGTTGATTGTTAGGTGTTGATACGCACACGGCAGTCCTGGGTCAGGTGTCTGACTGGCAAATGATAGGCATGCTGGAGCAAATATGGTATAATTTCATCGCGTTCACGTTGTTCTTCTTCTGTCAATCCATTCGTATCCTCTTCTTCTTCTGGTTCATCTTGGTGCTCTTCAATGGGCATCCCCTCTTCCACATCCAGTGGTGGGGCAGGATGAGGACTGATCTCTGTGGCCGGTTCATCTTGGGGCTCTTCAATGGGCATCCCCTCTTCCACATCCAGTGGTGAGGCGGGAGGAGGACTGATCTCTGTGGCCAATGCGGCCGACTTCATTGTGCTAGAGTCTTGGCTTAATTGGTTTGTCATCTTGTCCCTTTTATGATGGTCCTTTCGGGATTGTTGGGGTTGATGGGGGCGCCGCAGCATTGGTCTTCGTCGGTTCGAAGTTCCGAGTAGATGGCACGACTCAAGTTGATAAATCTTTTGTGTGTGACAATTTTAAAAGTTGGTTTCGGAAGAGCACCCGGCATGACCGCACCAATGCTATTAATAGCTACACTGCCGGTATGGTACTAGTCTAGTACCGTACGGTAGCCAGTTGTTAGGTTCGAGTCGGCGAATGTGACATGCTCTGTGTTCTACCGTGCCCATTCACGGCTTTGACCGAGGACGACAAGGTCCAAGCATGAGGGAAACCCAGGACCTCTCAACCTCTCAAGGTAAATTATCGATGACAACTGTATGATTCAAATGCCTCGGTTGGAACAGGCACAATGCAAGCAGCTCTCCCTTTCTCAGTATCTCCGTCAAACAATACTCGAGTACCGTACATCTCGAAAGGGTGGAAAGATGACTGCCCCCATGAAAATTTGAGTAACCCGCCTCCAAGATTGCCCCCGGCTTTTTGCAATAATGGCGAAATCAAAAGAGGTGCGATCAGCCCCTTCTTTTAGCCATGATGGATCCTTGGAAGCAACAGTGCAACGTTACATTACCAGGGTTTGGTGCATTTTCGAAATCTTCATGGCGCACACCAGATGGATGTTACGTTTGTAGTGTACGACAGCCACCTACAATCATTAGCATTGATTGCTGTTCTATCTTTAATTAAGTAATGTCAGACGCCAGCAAAATTCCTAATCCACGGCATCGTTGTATTCCTCATCTGAGAGGTACCGTAAAATCGAACAAACTACCTAGAGCCTGCTCGTCGCCTTGTTGACAACGTCAAACCGATCAAGCTCCATCACCTTGGCAAAGGCAGCGCTGAAATCACGAGCAAACCGTCCTTGACTACCTGCAAGGGCATATGTTTCTGCCAATCCACGAAGCACGCTGTGCGATCCAAAGATGAGATCCACCCGACTGGCATTGGGCCAGACGATACGTCCAGTCTTTCGGCACACTCCTTGATACGAATTGTTGTTGTTGTTGCCTGATTTTGCTGGTTTCCATTCGATGGCATCATCCAGTAGATTGACAAAAAAGTCGTTGGTCAACTGCCCCACACGATGCGTCAATACTCCACTACTACTAGTACCACCACCCACACCCAGAGCGCGAAGACCTCCTACCAACACTGTCATTTCTCGTGCTGTCAATGCCAAGCGATCCGCCGTTTCGACCAACCATTCTTCTGGCTTTGCTGTTTCCATGGCGACGTCCTTTGCCAGAAAGTTGCGAAACCCGTCGGCTCTTGGTTCCAGCACGGCAAACGATTGGACATCCGTCATGGCTTGTGTGGCATCGGTACGTCCCGGAGTGAATCGCACTGGCACGTCGGATACCGCTTCAATGCCGGCACATCCACCCAGTACAATCAAATCGGCCATGGAAACTTGCACGGGAAGGAACTGTAGGTGAAATTCGCGTTGAATCGATTCCAAGATAGCTAGGATGGGCTGTAATCCGTTGTTGCATTCCCAGTCCTTCTGTGGTGCGAGCCGAAAGCGTGCTCCATTGGCTCCTCCTCGTTTGTCGGTTTGTCGAAAGGTCGATGCCGATGCCCACGCGACAGAAACGAGTTGTGTTGGGGTGAGTCGGGAGAGCATTTGCTGTTTCAACCAAGCACGATGACGAGGAGCTTCAATGGTGGGGTAGGTTTGGGGTGGTACAGGGTCTTGCCATAACTGCGGCGGTGGCACCTTGGGTCCCAGACAACGAGCAATGGGCCCCATGTCACGGTGCGTGAGCTTGTACCATGCTTTGGCAAACGCCTCTTGGAAGGCTTTTGGATTGGCATGAAATCGTTTGGAGATTGTGGCGTATTTGGGATCCATTCGTAAGGCAAGATCGGATGTCAACATGATGGGTAAATGCTGTTTGGACGCATTGTGCGCATCGGGGACACCGGCCCCTCCGTAATTTTTAGGAATCCATTGCTGAGCCCCCGCCGGACTCTTTGTGAGTTCCCATTCATATCCAAAGAGCAGATCAAAATATCCATGGTCCCAGCGAATAGGGTTGACCGTCCAGGCTCCTTCAAGACCCGACGTGATAGTATCACCACCCTTGCCAGTGCCCATGGTATTTTTCCATCCCAATCCTTGTTGTTCGATGGAAGCTCCTTCCGGTTCGGGACCCACAAATTGTTCTGGATTTCCAGCGCCATGCGCTTTTCCAAAGGTATGACCACCAGCAATCAATGCCACCGTCTCTTCATCGTTCATGGCCATGCGGGCAAACGTTTCTCGAATATCTCTGGCACTGGCCACTGGATCGGGTACTCCGTTGGGTCCTTCTGGATTGACATAGATCAATCCCATTTGAACGGCTCCGAGTGGTTGTGCCAAATTTCGTTCGCTTGCTTTAGTACTATTGCCAGTAGCATATCGATCGCGATTGGCATCGAGCCATTTGGTTTCACTGCCCCAATCGACGTGATCTTCGGGCCATTCGACATCGACTCGACCTCCGGCAAAGCCCATGGTAGGAAATCCCATACTCTCCAAAGCGACATTTCCCGTCAGAATGAACAAGTCGGCCCAACTGATGCGAGCTCCGTATTTTTGTTTCAAGGGCCACAAGAGACGACGCGCCTTGTCCAGATTCCCATTGTCGGGCCACGAATTCAACGGCGCAAATCGAAGTTGTCCAGAGCCACCGCCGCCACGGCCATCCCAGATACGATGCGTGCCGGCACTGTGCCATGCCATGCTGGACACAACAAAGCAACAAGAAGACGAGATGATGAGAATCAGAAAGAAAAATACAAGAAAATATTGTTCTTTCCGTATATATGGTACGTACCGAATAAAGAAGGGTCCATAGTGCCCATAATCCGCGGGCCACCAATCGACCGAAGAAGTCATCAACTCCTTCAAGTCTCGTTCCACAGCCGAGAGATCCAACTGGGCAAACTGTTGCGCGTAACGCTGCGATTCCTTTTCGGCGTTGTTGTTCTCATTCTTTTTCAAAATCGAAACGTCCAGTTGTTCGGGCCACCAATCGGCAGGACTAGTTCCTTTATTGCCCTGCTTGAAGGATCGAGCATGATGCATGGGGCACGATGAAGGAGGTGGGGGTGTCATGGTTGTTGTGGGAGAAAATACTGTTGCTATTACTGCTAACTGCATGGACACGATTATGTATGTGATCAAAAGAAGAGGAAGGTCCAAGCAAGATAAGAGGCAGTGACGCGATGGTGGCAAAGAGATCTTTTCCTGGGGCGTCCGTGACGTGGCAAAGATTCATTATCATTCGTGTCAATCAGGTGACCACTCCTGCAAGCAAGTATGAATGAGTCCTGCAAGCAGGGGGAGGCTCCGTTAATCGCCAACGTGTCATAATTTAGACAAATGATCAAGCGATTGGCCGTTGTTGTGCATGGATCAAGCCATCCAACCCTTTCTTGAACCATTCTTCATCATTCTGCTTCCTTGGACAGCTGACCCATAATCACAATCAGCCAACTGTGTCAAGAACGTTAGGTCAAGCTAGCCCAGGTCAACATCAGCATCGAAATCAGCCAAAGAAGATGAGTCAATACGAGCATGGGTACATTATGGGTCCTGCCTGGATGCTTCGGGCTTTGGGAATAGAATTTCCGTTCTTTTGTCCCGTCTTTGGCTTGTTGGGCGTCAAATGCCGATTGCAGCCGGAAGCTGCATGCGACGATCATGCTCGATGCTTGTCGGGTTGGTGCAAGGATGGAACCTGCTTTGATCCATTGGCGGGTGGAGCGTTCTGTGAAGAGAACGAACAGTGTCTCAGTGAAGAGTGCGTCACTCAGAGCTACTTTGACAGATTCGCTGGAGACTTTAACAATCGACGGGAACTGCGAGGACCACTCATTCCGGTCAAAAAGGATGACGATGAGCAAGACAATTTGGCGGCTGCTGGAAACAACGAGACGAGAGTTTGCATGGTTACCCGACTCCGGTTGGGGTCCTACTGCTTTGGAAACGAAGAGTGTGCATCTCAGAGATGCGAAATCTACGATTGCTTCTTGGCGCTGGTGACCAATTGCTGGTAAGTAGACAAGTAACGAAAGTAACTTCGTCATGCGTCATCATGGCAGCGTACCGCTCACATATTTATTGCAACTGCCCGCTTTTATAATCGAATCGAATCTGCCAGGGATGTCTGTGTCCCTCAAAGTGGCACGGGACAGGCGGGAGACTTTTGTACCCGCAACGAGCAGTGTGAGAGTAATATTTGTGCTTACTCAGGCTTGGTCTCGGAGCTCGAATGCAAAAGTCCAGATTTGAATTAGACTAATGGAGTATTTGATGACAACCTGCACCAACAGCGACTACCAGTATTCAAGAAACCAACCTCAATCTACTCTCCCAATCGTCATGGATGCATGCGTTGCGTACTCCTACATCGCAGTGTTTTCTTTGTCGCTTGGGTGAATCGAATCGAGTCACTTTTGGCTCATGTCCAATGAGCTCTCTTTTGTTTTAGAATCTTACTACCAGAACCTCACCGTTGGGACCTTTGTGCTAGCACGGACTTGCTTGGGAATTCAAAGCAAAGTATCGATCTAATCTCTCTAGTGAATTTGCCGTACTACCGATGCGCATGCAAAAAAGCTTGTCCTTATTAGACGGCAGGCATACGTCTTGTGATCTACTAGAAGGAACATGTAGCTAGCGGTATCTGTATAGCTAGCCATTTACACTCTAGCCAGCGTTACGCGTAGCCATACTCTTAGAGAGCCAGACGCTGCCTTTTGATGGCTGGAGTCAAGTCTGCCCACGGTCGGCGGCTGACGGTTTGGTTGGTGGAGGTAGGTGACTATTGGTTAAAATTCAACTCTCATTATGTTAGTATAAACTGTTTCTCGCAGAAGGATGTTGATAACGTGAACAATTAGTGCCTTTTTCTCGATGATAAATACCCAGCTAGAATCGCGAGTCCCCACAAGGACACGAACATCCACAAAGGAATGACGAGCAGTCAAAGATCAAGGACGGAATACTGCAAAGCCCATCTGGAATTCTACCTTCGATAGACGTGCCAGCAATATTGAGTTCGGCCAAAGATTCATTCAAGTTGCTAAGTTCAAGGGGGAATGTTCCAACGAGCCCTGGGTTGTCCCCAAGATCAAGAGTCCCAATGGAAGATAGCAACCCAAGCTCTGATGGCACGGCACCGGAGAGTTGGTTCCTTGACAGAGTCAGTTTTTGCAGATTTGGGAGGCTCTGACCCCAGTCAGATGGAATAGTCGAAGCGAATTCGTTTGTATCAAGGATCAGCCCCGCTAATCCAGACATGGTAGCTCCATTGAAATCTGGCAGCTGCCCAGTGAACTTGTTCTTGCCCAGATCCAAGCTTCTGAGACTAGACATCTCAGAAAAAAGACCAAATGGAACTGTGCCAGTCAGTTGGTTTTGTGCCACATCTAGCTTGAACATGTTTAACCGAGCAAATTCTGATGGCAGCGACCCTGTGAAACGATTGTCCCCCACCAGGAGCTCAGAAAGTTTATCCGCAAGGGAGCTCAGGTCGGGTGGGAGTGTCCCAGAAAAGTCACAAGAATGCAACCGAAGGGATCTCAGATTGGTCATTCTCTCCAGCATCATTTCACTGATAGGTCCTCCAATAGGATTGAAACTTGTTGTGAGGGTTGTGAGAGTATTGAGCAAACCCATCTCTGGTGGAAAGCTCCCGCCCAAGTTGTTGCGAGTAACATCCAGAATGGTAAGTATTCCATCAACGTTGCAGGGACCTTTGTCTTGTTTTTTGGCTGCCAAGGAAAACCAGTCACATTCGGAATGTTCGTAGGAGAGCCATGGTTGTGAAGTGATATTGACTGGCTGAAAGTTGCCAGTGGCCTTTTTGACTGTAGGCGGTGGTCTCTCTGCGATGAATCGATTGAATCGCAGCCGTCGCTGGACTCTTCTAAGCCCGCCTCCTCCGTTGGGTCTGCCTCCGCCACTTGGCTCACCATCACTGCCTTCGTTGGGTTTGCCTCCGCCTCCTCCATTGGGATTACCTCCACCGCTCAGCTCGCCATCCTCACCATCACTTCCTCCGTTGGGCTTGCCTCCACCACTCGGCTCACCACCGCTTCCTCCGTTGGGTTTGCCTCCGCCTCCTCCGTTGGGCTTGCCTCCGCCACTCGGCTCACCACCACTTCCTCCATTGGGCTTGCCTCCGCCTCCTCCGTTGGGTCTGCCTCCACCACTCGTCTCACCAAACATCACTTCAACTGTGCCACCACCTTGATGTGTCCACGATGGCCCATTAGTGGAATAGTAGAATGTTGTGAGTAGGAAACGCTGAAGGAGTCTTTGCTCCGAGTACTTTGATAGGTAAGGATCGTCTCTGATCCATGCATATGCCTTTCCTTGTGGTGTCGTGTAGTTGACATCAGTTTGGATTATTTGCATTGTAGCTTCAGGAAGCGAGAAGGGCAGCGACTTGAATGTTCCCGATTCGTCACTATTGCCACTGTTGCCTGTGGCGTCTTGGTTCGTTGAGAAGATGTCTGAGCTTGAACTGACATTTTTGGTGTTTGAATCTGTGCCTACCAAAACGACAGTGACAATGACAGACAATAACGCCACAACGAAAACAATTGGTATTGTCAGACGCACAAGACAAGCTTTTTCCTTGTCTCCTTGCGCACGGCCCTGTTCGCATGACCCGTCAGTCCCATTGGCCCCCGTCACCGGCTGGGCAGTCCCTGATACTAGTATTTCTATAGCATGATCTTCCACTGGTCTTGCCTCGACCAACCCCTGGTTGTTGGCTACTGGGGCCGGAGGAGCAGAGAGCCACCCAATCAAATCCACATTTTGATTCTGTTGCTCTGATTCGAATGATTCGTCAACACTGTCGTCCTCGACTGTCGCTCCCAGACCTCCCACCGCGTAAGCACCAGGACCAGGACCAGGTGCTCTCCATTCTTGACGAGGTCCCTCGTCTTGGGTCCCCGAATGACTGTCACTTAGCTGCGTCCTTGTACGTCGCCTCTCAAAACCTGGATCACGGGGGTGCAACGACATTGCAAGCTCATCCACGTCAATGACTTTACCAAACTTGCGAGCTTCATGAAGGTTCACACTGTTCACACTTGCAAGTTCATCCACGTCCACGACATTGCGACGGCTCAGTCTTTCTTTAGCTCTTTCTTTGCAGGCCACGGAGGCATGCGCCGATGGAGGCTTGAGGAGATTATCATTTCCATCATTGCCAGTACTGGTACCAGTACTGGAACCGATGCTTTGGCGGCGATCATGAGAGCTGTTCACCGGCGCATTTCGCGTCACCAACGATTTCTCCAGTAATACCTCCAGTATCGTGTCCGCTCTGGAATGCTGAGAGCTGTGGTGAGAGATGTCGGTCAAAGACGCTGTCGACGGCTTTTGCCTCGGCCCTTGCTCCTTCTGTTCCTTCGTCATGGTCTGCTGTCTGTGGCGCAAAATACAAAATACAAGTCTCAGAACCAAACAAATCTCGGCAGCGACTTGACTTGTGTGAAGCAGCTTGTGAGGCACGGTGTCGAGCAAAAACTCGATCGGACCAGCTACCAGCTACGAGTACCGTATCGGACCTCGGCGTACTGCTATCACCTACCTCTTTTGAGCAAAGCATCGTACCGGTAGGTACTGGAACTATGGAATAGTAGTGTACTAACTATGTCATAGAGTGTGATCACCACCCCTGACCCAAGACCAAAAAATAAATGAAAATAAAAAATAAATAAATGCAAAATGCATCTTCAAAGTTCACGCGAATGAGCCAGTGGTTCCGACAGTTCCCAGACAGTAGGATCAGGATTTAAAAGAGTTTCTCTAGCTTGGAGAACGTGCAGTCAATGGTCAAATAAATGGTCAGCCGTACCAGTACTAAGTCACAATGCATCCCAACATCCCAACCGTACCTCGCAACTCGCAACCTCTCTCGCTCTCTTTTCTCAGAGAAAGAAGCCAGTAGACAGTCGATGTGTGCGGTGATCGCATCAAAAGCACTAGACTAGACTAGCTAGACCTCCGGTATTGCTCCTGCATGTACTTGCTAGGGGGGGGGGGCGAGTGGAGAAAATCAATGCCATCCATACTGCTTTCAGTCATGGAGCCACACCTCTTTTTACCAGTACACTATTTACCACTGAAAATAAGAGTGGTTCACGGTGCCACTGTTTACCACTGCATACCCTTGTCACGGTTTACCTTGGTTGGCATGGAATGGCACTGGATTTCTCCACCCCAGTTGGTCAGAAAGCGACATCCCTTGGAATTTTGGCCACCACCCACCTGTGCACCTTTGGCCACTGGCTATTATTATTTTTCAAAGTCAAGGTTTCGTTAGGACAAATAAATAACCATTGATAGCTCCAATGCTATTTTAATTGACTGTCATGAAAGGGTCACCGAATCAGCCGTTGTTGTCAGGGGCATAACCGTGACTATTAGCCGCGTTCTCTGCACTCACTCCTCTTCTTTCGGGCATTCGAGTGATCCATTATTGGACTCGATCGGACCTCGGACAAACTCCAGGGTGCGGTTAGCTGTGCGGTATAATACCGTCGGTACCTGTGAACGGTGTGAATTCGTACAGCATCGTACACTGTACTGGAGGGGCTCCGCTGACGTCATGATGATTCCAAACTTTCTGGTGAAACAACCTTTTGGCGAGACTCGCACGACTCGCAAAGCTTGACTGGCACACGAGTCATGCGAGTTTCAAAGGAAAATGCGAGTCTGTGCGAGTCCATGCGAGTCCTTGCGAGTCTCTGGTAGCTTTTTTCATGGTAAAAGCCGCGAGTCTGTGCGAGTTTGTGCGAGTCTACGCGAGTTACAGGCTAATGACGCGAGTCACACGAGTCATGAGTCATGTTTGCGAGTCTTTGGTGCTTTCACGTCCAAGCAAACAGTTGTTCCTCGCCAAAAGTGACGTCAGGGGAGCCCCTCCTGGACTGCGGCTGTGGCAAGCAACTTCACCTTGTGACCACTGGTTCTACCGTATCTATTAAAATTAAATAGCTATCTAGTAGCTAGCTAGCTTCATCTCTGCTCTCTGCTAATACTGGACCTCTGTGGAAACGTCATTCGCGGCAAATTACTTAGGAGACGATACACCAAGGCTTAGGAGACGAACGAAATGATTTAAGAGACGAAAGCAATCGTCTCCTATATTTAGGAGACGATTCATTAGGAGACTTTCCATTTAGGAGACGATCGTTTCGAAATAGGAGACGATCCGAAAGATTTAGGAGACGATACCATACAGTTTACATGGTGCACTTAGGAGACGATCCGTTGAGAATAGGAGACGATCCGTTGAAAATAGGAGACGATTTAAGAGGAGACGAAAGATTTAAGAGACGATCCGTTTCGTCTCCTATTTTTAGGAGACGAAATCCGTTAAATAGGAGACGATCAAAAGGATTTAGGAGACGATCGGTTGCACGACTCGAGTTTCCACAGAGGTCCTGAGTACCTGGTAGTACTTGGCAAAGCATCGCAAGATTCATCATATGATACAGGATTTAAAGGGAGGATTCCCCCCAAAGAAAGAAAGCAGGAATGTTGCGACAGCAATTAGAGCACCAAGTGGCCGAGCAGTATCCAGGGGGGAAAAGCGACACGATACTAGTACCATCTGAACTTCAGGAAGGATTTGAGCCTCCTGCTACTCCAGCGAAAAAGTTGAGAATTCTCAAACCTACTGGCTCCAACACAAATCTGAAGATCAAGTTGAGAATTCTGCAATCACCCTAACCCAAACCATAAAAAATCCTGCTGCTGATTCTGAGGAGTTATCATCTTTTTCAAAATTCGGCTTTTTTTCAGCGTTCGTCTCCTGTTCCTCAGTTTGCTCGCTACCTGGTACTTGGATCCATATGACGAATACATGCAATCCAGCCATCGTAGCTAGCTACCGTAGAGTTCATCGATCGGTGACAGTGGCAACAGTACCGAACACACTCAGGTTCGGCTTTGCTCGCTGCACTCGTGCAATACACGGCTCTTAGCCTTATTCGCGACTCGATCCTAGATAGGGTTTGAGTTCGACTCATGACTGAGTCTCTCGTGAATAGTCATTTGAGACAGGGTTACTCAATGACGCGCTAGTCATACTAGGTGATATGAAACATCGCTTAGATATTTAGCCAGCGTGGAGTACTTCCACGCTACTAGATAAATGTAGACGAATCTTCACGCGTTCCTTTTGGATCGTGAGTGAGTAGGATTGCTACGCAACCTACTCTATCACACTCTACAGTCCCCGCGGGAGTTCATATCTACGATCCTTTGATTGTGGATCTCTCTCATTGATTAGTTTTCATAGCTTTCTAATCCTCTCAAACTTTCATTCTCTCAAACTCAAACACTCGAAAGATCTTTACACTAGCTTTTAGCGTAGTGCATTTTGTTAACAAACACATAGCTTTCAGCTACCCTAAACATATTCCTTCACCATTAAGATGCCAAGACGCATTACCCACTTCGAGTAACTGGCGTGACAAACCAATCTTCTCTCTCATCGACCTCGACGATGAAGCGAAATCGCGATTCTCGCTCTACCACTACAAACTTCGCACTGTTCAGCCAATGCTAACAGCGCCAAGTACACCGTTCAAGGTCCAAATCATCAAGGATCTGAGACTCACGTCACCATCAAGTGCGGTGGACGTATGGAGAAGTCTTCGTCGGGCTCGCCATGCTACGCCTGCGACAAAAACACCTCCTCAAGGAGATGACTTTAGGCTCTGCCTAGAGAGTTACGAATCTAGCTGTGCAGGCCACCGTGAAATCGTTGGAATGCCTTGCGCAGTTGCAGTCAACGCATTCCTCCACGCGACTACGTCGGTGGTGAAGAGAAGCCATTTCCAAGCACGTTTCCAGGTGCCTGGAACGGAGCAGCTCAGCCTGCTTTGGACATGGACATTACTTTGGCATAAATTCCTGTGTCGAAGCGGTCTGTCCCTACAAGGCTCTCGAAACAGAAACGCTTATGCGTCGCAAGATGCGTAGCCTGCTGATATGTCTACTGGCTTATGTCAACAACCTCAGTCGGATGAATCCGAGGAAGCTTCCACGTTTCCACCTTTGGACCCAAACAAACAGTGAACACATGACGAAGTCATAGACATTGTTTGTCATGGAATCCACGCTTCGTGGATGAAGAAGATGACGTAACACTACTTCGATCCTTTCTCAGCCTATCGGAGAAACCATTGGATTCGTGCGAACGCATGGAATTCCTCGCGAAGACTTGACAAGGGCGGTGATGCCAAGCCAAGCTCCTTCAAAGAAGAACAACAGCAAGAAGTATAAGTTACTCGCAACAACGACCACTCTCCAAGAACAATGAAAAATGGTCGACTACCACCAGTCCAGCAACTCACACACGACACTGCTGACTGCATGACTCTGAAAGAGCTCAAGGCCAAGTCTCAGTCCTCGTCTTGACAACAATAACAAGCCGGCGTACACAAGAACAAGACTGGAAACGAAGTCCGACGAGCGCCAGTCCTACACCAGACAGGAACTTCTGTCATCATGAAGAAAGTTTCCAACGCTCTCGGTCAAGGCTGATCGCAAGAAGAAAAGACGAATATGCAACCATGTTGCCCAACAGCCAAAGTAGACAACTCCGACAACGAGGACGACTCTCTGTTGGATCCATCAACATGATGGACAAGAAATGGCTGCCGTTGACAAGGCGCTTGCCGAATTCGACTTCCAATCATTCGGATGGAGAGTCTCCGTCTGAGGATTAGGACAGAATAGATAATTCAACGGAACCATGTTCCGATTTCTCATACCTAAGTGATGAAGATATCTCACTAAATAGTTAAACAAGATTTGTTTGCAACTAGATGAAGTTATGGCAAATTAATAATTGCCTAGCAACTGAATCAACTAGACAATGACGAATCATTGTTCAGCATCGATAACTTCGTCCATGGCAATATCAAATCATCAAACGTGCAAGACAAGAGACCTCAAAAGCTATCGTCTATGTTAGATTTACAGACGAGAGAAAGGAAACAAAAACCCCGTTACACTCTGTTGCTTACTGGATACAGGAGCATCCGGTACTTTGATAGCTCAAACTTATGCTAAGAGTTTACTCATAGAAGAATAATGGGGCGTCCAAGACATTACGGACTGCTTCTATAAAGGAATTGAAAACCCCGCACGAGTGAGAGGGCAAACACTCGTGATTCCTGATTCCACGATAATAGAATTATCAGAATGGAATTTACACGTCACACAAGACTTGGGAGGCGCAAGAAGGATCATAAGTAAGTAAGCACTCTCTTCGAACCTATAAGAATCAAGTTTGATTCACTACCATGTCAATGGAGTGAACAGCATATTTTTTCCTGCGAAAATGTGCGATACGGATAGAAAGGAGAACTTCTCGCATCCCGATCCTGCAGC
>CAICTM010000800.1:0-48108 GCA_903772945.1 Seminavis robusta
GGCCGGGTGATGGAAAGGTTGTCAAACTGGCCCGTACCTGCCCCATCAATGTAGAAATGGACCCCACCCCCGAAAGATGTAAAAAGGATATATGCCTATCTCATCCTGTGGGTCATCCACGTATTCATTATAGGCTTTTCGGTATGCCTCGCCCTTGTTCAACTCACCCACATAAGTCGCCTTTTCAGGTGGTGGAGCCATCGGATCATCATTAAAAAAGCAGAAATCCTCATCTGTGAGGCGTGGATCGGTAAGCAATGGCTCCACACAATTCCGAGAACTGAAGCAAATGAATTTGATCCGGGAATTGCAATGAGGAAGGACCATCTCCCTTTTCAAAATGTAACTTGTCTCTCATGTTGTATCTTTCCTTAAGAATTCGGGGCAGTTTTTTCCTGCTGAGGTAGTCTGGATTCTTTCCTAGCTTTTCGTTGTCCATTAGCGACCCAGTTTCCTCCAAATGCCAAGAAAGTACATCATAATAGGTATCCAGAGTTGTCCTTTTCCTACGGAGGATATCCATTAGTTTGAACCCTCGCTTCTCCGAATCTGTTAGCTCGGGTAATTTCTTTGCCTTGACACAGTAAGCTCTGAATGCGTTTATGTTGCTTTCGTCTGGGGGGCCGTTATCATCCATGTCCTCTTTGTTGTCACCCTGCAATGTGGCAACTGACACTTCCAAACTGAGCTCACAGTCCTCACTGGTAGGCTCACTATCCGAATCCGTGTTGAAACGATCAATGTTTGTATGGAAATCACCATCCTCATCTAGCTCCCCATTTCCTTCCCTATCGGCGCCCTTTTTGTTGCCGATTCGAGGATTTGTTGCAGGTTTCCGATGGTCTGCGTCTTCTTTGGAACCACCACAACCTTTGGAGTGAGGGCCTGGCATGGGCATCCTCGTCCTGCAATCCTTGTGTAATGGCTTCCCTGGAATCTTGTCCTCTTGCTGCCTTTCTTGGTGCTTTTGCGGGCCCACCGGTGTCAGTGAGACCAAGCTGATAAGCTCTGGCCCTTGATCTTGTCTGTCTGTGCAACCTATAGGATTGAAGCAAGTCCAAACCAAGGGTTTTTCCTTTTTTTTTTTTTTTTTTTTTCCCCCCCGCATCAAGTTGACGTGCAGCGCGTTTCTGTTGCATGTGAGTTTGCTGATATCCCACAGATTGGAATTTTTTATTGCAGTAAGGGCACTCAAACTCCTTCTTTGGTGATGCCATGGCTGCAAGTACCTAGCCAACACTAGCTGCTACTAGCTGGCACTGGCTGGTGATTTGGATTCTGTGTGCTGGGGAACCGCCCGCTTACCAATCGGGATATAGTTTATGGTACCAAAGAGAGGGTTTGCCTTCCCGAAAAGACGGTCCAAAAAGTGGATCCCAAATCGTGAAGCAGGCAGTCTTGCCGGGCGGGCCTTCGTTGCATGCCCATGTGGAACACACAATCCCGATTCCAATCACTGTACGCATTCTTGGAAGAAATTACGTCACGGATCGGGATCGTGCTGGTTGGCGTTTGGTACCTGCACGCATGTCGATTCTAGCACTACCTAAAAATGCGCTTCTTAGATGAACTATTCAGCCAGAACCCACCCAGCCAAAGTTCAAGGCGCTTTATTGGATCGTGTTTGAGGATCCTCTGCAGCTCAACGCAGATGCCAACAATCTTCTCCAGAGGTTTATCTTGTCATTAACATACTTTCAAACATCTCGGGAGAGTGACCGGCTTGCATGTGGGCCATCTACAGCTGCAAATGAATCCTATAGGATTCAAGATACCCTGGGTCGTGGCTTATCCGGAAGTCCTTGGCTTGAAGGTGTCCATGAATGTCAATGGGCAGGAATTTTGTGTGATCGAGAGAAGAATATTACTCGGTTGGACCTCAGTGAGTTCTTTTCTAATTTATTGTTGTTGTGGACCACAACAAAAGAACCAAAATGCACGATTCCTGTACTTATCCTTAGCTTGCTTTCATTATCAGGGGACAACGGATTGAATGGCCCTCTGCCCACAGAACTTGCAAATATTCCAGCACTGGAATCAATAAACATTATGGGGAACCGAATGACAGGAACGGTTCCGAGCATATATGGTAGCTTCCTTTCCATTTCTTTACTGAATCTAGACAACAGCGAACTGTCTGGTAGTATTCCGTCAGAATTGTTTGGAAACAACCTCCACCATATTTTTTTTCAACAATTCTCTAAACGGGACAGTGCCCACAGAAGTCGGACTCTTTGATGGGACGTGGCTTGGATTTGGTTCAAACAGCTTGTCCAGCTCCATCCCTACAGAGCTCTTTCAGGCTGGCAAAGGAATCCATACCTTTCTTTTTAATGACAATAAGGTATGATAATCTTTTCCTCAGAACAGAACCTCAGTGATCTTCAACTTTAGTCAAGACCCTCCACTGTGATTGACAGCTCACACTTTCCCTGCTTTGTAGTTTACAGAAACTCTACTCGCTGAAGTTGGAGCATTGCATGGACGTCGTGATCTCCAAGTCAATTTGCAAGGGAAGCCTTTACGTGGAACCATTCCATCGGAAATTGGAGTTCTGAAAGGCAATATCGCAAGCCTTGATATCAGTTGGACCAATATGGAAGGCTCCCTACCAGAGGAACTCTTTACAGAATGTACCAACTTACTTTGGTTTCAGGCCTCCAACTGTGGATTGACTGGGACAATCAGCACTGGACTGCAGCTTTTGTCAAAGCTAGAACGCTTTGACATTTCCAACAACAACTTCCACGGTGCTATCCCAGCACAGCTTTCTGCTCTGATGGCATTACGTCTGTTTTTTGTGAATGGGAATGACCTTTCTGGTTCCATTCCGTCATCTGTCTGTGCTTTGGCTGACCCCACAAAGGGCATATTTGAAGTGGCTGCCGACTGCCTGCCAATGGATGGCACAGGCAATCCCATGGTAGAGTGCTCTTGTTGCACTCTGTGTTGTGATCGTGATGCTGCTGACTACTGCCTTCTAAAGTAGATTCCGTTGGATCTGCAACATCCTGACACACCACCTCACACCGGTACGGAAGAGAAGCTAGCTGACTTGGGCAAATGCTTCTCCTAGCTGAATCAGAGCAGGGAGCACCGCAGTACCTTCCAACTGCGTTTCTATCCCCCCAGCTGCTCTTGCAATGAATTAGCCTCATAAGACCCCAGGCAAGCTCGCGCCATACCTAATATACGGTTCCCAGCTAGCCTCACATTGCTCTGTTCCACAACAATACGTCTTCACGGGGCTACATGTACGGTACAGAAAGGCAATTTTCCAAATTGCTCCGCTGGCACCTGCTGTAGCTCTCTCTTGTCGTCCCGGTATGACTCTTCTTTCTAGTTTTTAGTCACACGATGGTCGTATGGTCATCCTAATCGTTCCTGTTTCATCAAACTATGCAATTCATTGAGCAGGGCTGCTTGTCCTATTAATACTTACTTTGATCACTCTGTAATTATGTGGAACCATCCACCAGTGCCAGCATTATGGCATTCAAAAGAGAGCCGCCATGGCTTCCTCTTCATCCACTCCAACGGCCAAGTGTGGTTCCTCAATCGTGAGCGATCGCCACCATTCAAGAACCGAACAACCGAGTGATCAGAGCAGCAGCAAAACCAAAGAAAGCCAAACCATTTGGCCCCCGTAATGGTGCTCACTTTCTTGCCCCTGATCCCACAGAACCTAGTCCTGAATTTCGACTATTCTTTGCTTAAGCCTGGCCCCGGCTGGCTTCCGTAGATAATTTCCCTACTCTAAACCCCCCTATAAAAGAAGGAGTGGTGACTACGGTAGCGAAAGAGATCAAGAGCGCCTCGGTCATCCCAACGCTTGGAGAGCTTGAGAGCATCACTTCCCTACTAGCTAGTACCGGTACCCTACCGTGCCGTGCCGTGCCACTCTAAAAAAACCTTTCATCTACCATGGACAGGTTGCTTGAGTGGGATTTCCACGCTCATCGTTCCACGGTGTACTTATGCGGGCGTCTGCTATTTTCGTAGGATGGCACCGATAACTACGATGTACTAGTACTTCGTTCTTGCCATAATGTTTCGTTTTCGGAACACAGTTTCAGCCACAAAATTATCATAACAGCAGACAATTCTTGAACAACAATGGACCAGCCACCTCCAATTCTCTTGTTGTTGGATGACGAGAATGTTTGGCTACAGAACGTTCTACCTTTTTTGGGCATGGGTCAGTATGCGTTTGTGGGTGCCGTGAACCGGCAATGGCAACAGCTGTATCAAGAGTACTGTGATAGAGTGGTGGATCCTCCCACAGTAGTCCAGTTTGTCCCTCATGGAACGAAGGCTCGCAGGGGCGACAACCGTGCAGCAACAGCAAAAGACACTTTCTACAGTGCCGCTTTCTTCAATGTATCATGTGCGGAATACTGGCTAAAAGACCATTTTGTGGATAAAACTCCAACAACTTCTGACGTTTGCAGAACAAATGCGAAACAAGGGAGTCTAGAGGTTCTTGAA
This sequence comes from Seminavis robusta, assembly GCA_903772945.1. NCBI lineage: Eukaryota > Bacillariophyta > Bacillariophyceae > Naviculales > Naviculaceae > Seminavis > Seminavis robusta. The sequence goes on from CAICTM010000800.1 coordinate 4,489, forward strand.
TGGGCACACCACAAAACGAGTTTCCCATGGGATATGTTTACTTGCCACACAGCAGCATTGAACGGACATTTGGAGATGCTCAAATGGGCAAGAGAGAATGACTGCCCATGGAGTAGTGACACAGGCGCTCACGCTGCTCTTGGTGGGAATTTGGAAGTGTTGATTTGGGCTAGAGCCAACGGTTGTCCATGGGATGAAAAGACATGTGCAAGGGCTGCTCAAGGTGGCCATTTGCATGTGTTGAAATGGGCCCATGAACACGGCTGCCCCTGGGATCAGCAAACATGCTCTACTGCTGCCTCCAAGGGGCATTTGGGTGTGCTGAAATGGGCCCGAGAAAATGGATGCCCATGGGATGCAGACAGATGCACTTTCAGAGCTGTCAGTGGTGGGCATTTTGAAATATTGAAGTGGGCTCATGAGAATGACTGCCCATTGTCTGACCAGACATGCAATCTAGCTGCACAATCTGGGAACCTGGGAATCTTGAAATGGGCTAGAGAACATGGCTTTGCATGGAATGAATTAACATGTGCTGCAGCTGCTAAAGGTGGTCATTTGGAAGTAGTGGAATGGGCCCGCAAGAATGGCTGCCGGTGGAATGAATCGGTATGTGCCCGTGCTGCAGGCCGCGGACACCTTGAAATTTTGAAGTGGGCTCGCCACAATGGCTGCCCCTGGGATGAATCGACATGCCATGCTGCTGCGAGAGGTGGGAATCTTGAGACTTTGAACTGGGCGCATGAACATGGCTGCCCATGGGATCACATAACATGCATTTTTGCTGCACAATATGGGCATTTGGAGGTGTTGCAATGGGCCCATGAACATGGTTGTCCTTGGGGTGGGCAGACTTGCCGCTGGGCTGCTCATGGCGGGCACTTGCATGTGCTAAAATGGGCCCATGTAAATGGCTGCCCGTGGGATGAGGTCACATGTGCAGCGGCTGCTAGATGTGGCTCTTTGGAATGCCTTAAATACGCCCATGCTAATGGCTGCCCATGGGAAGAGGAAACATGCAACCAAGCTGCTGCTGGTGGGCACCTGGAAGTTCTGCAATGGGCTCGTGAGCACGGATGCCCATGGGATCAGCTTACATGTTCTCATGCTGCTGGAAATGGTCACTTGGAAATACTGAAGTGGGCTCATGCTAATGGCTGCCCGTGGGATATTGAACAGACACTGGAATGGGCTAAGATGTCTGACCACACACAAGTTGAAGAGTGGGTAATTGAAACTGGACTGGACGAAATTTCCATGGTTGCCCATGCAGGTTCAAATGTATTGTCACAGTTTTGTTAAAGGGTTGAAAGAAATTCTAGTGTAATACCTTCTAGGGCTTCGTGCAGTAGACGCACGTTTGCTGTTGTGTGGGCGCAACAACGTTAGCATCCTTCTCTTGAGCTTTTCAGATTGGCATGATTCGATTGTTTGTCTCGCCAGTACCCATCAACAACTACATTTTGAATCCCCACAGATAGATGCTTGAGTTAGCAACCCCAACAAAGTACGGCAAGTGCCGTAGCAGCTCTGCTATGCATCCACATTGGCATGTCGTCCTCGATTGCCAATGGTATTGGCAAATTTGGTTTCAAAGTAAAAGACATCTTGTTCGTCTTCGGAATCGGACGCAAACACCGGCACGGGTTCAATCGTCACGACATCCACCACGGCACTTTCGTCATCGTCATGGACCACACTGGGATCACCATTCTTATCTTGTGGAAACTTATTGCCGTGTTCATCCAGATCAAATTCATCTTCTCGTTCGACGTATTCGACATTCATGGGCAATGCCTGGAAATCGGGTGCAAAGGCAGTCCAATTGACCTTGGGCGCCCACACATCAACGAGTCCATCCGATGTGGCCACGGACAAGAGGGATCGTGTCGGATGCCATGCCACACTGTAGAGTTGTACCGCGGCACCGGTCAATTTTTCCTCGAGGCCTCCCGTGGCAGTGGTCCAAACGTACAGTTCGTATCGATCATCGCGCACTTCATTGGCTCCACCGACAATGTACTCGCCATCGCCCGATAGTGCACAGGAGGCAAATTTGACTTGTTTATTGATCAAATCGGAAAAAACTTGTGTGGGTTTGATACCTTCCTCCAACGACGATTCTTCTTGTTGTTGTTGTTGTTGTTGTTGTTGTTCCCAGCATTCCTTGGTGGTGTACAATCGCAGAGCACCATCGGCACAATTGAGCACAATGTATTGGCCATTGCGACTCAGGAGCAAATGCCAGACTGCCGCTCCACCGGGAATGCGAATGGTGAACTTGGGGGGCAGTGGTTTCAAGGAGGTCGATGGCAGTGTGGGTGCCATGAGTTGTTGAAAGAGTCGCTCGACATGAAATCCCAGCAGTGCTCCCTGTTTGGTCGATGCATAGACACGCTGTCCTTGTGGATCAAAGGATGCACAGGTGATGGTGTTTTGTTTGGTATCGAGCTTGGCCAGTCGGACTTTGGGCGTGCCGTCTTGCCACAATGCCGAGAGAGGGACCCAAAAGAGAATCAAGGATCCATCCGCCAAGACGGCCAATCCACCAGTGACATGTCGTGGATTGATTTCGAGGGACCCCCCAACGGGTTGTGGCAATCGAAAGAATATTCCAGGATAGTACTTGGTGGCATCGGGTGGTGGATTGTTATTGTTGTTGTTGGTGGTGTTGGGGTCAATAGGGCTGTAGTGGTCCGATTCGGTGGCCAGTACTCTAGGTTCCTTGGCATAGTACTGATTGTTGGAATAATCTTGTTGCAAGGGTGTATGTGTGCTAGATTGTGGAAAATAGGGAGAGGAGGATGTGGTATCCATGGGGACGGCTAACGTGCTATTGTTGCGGTGGAATTCTAGATTGGAAAAACTAGATCGTCGAACACTGGGTCGATCTCCCGATCCCAAGAGAGCAAAAGGATTGGACGGGGATGCTCTTGGATTGGTGCCATGATGGCTTCCCGAGAGAGATGGTTTGGTGGTACTGGCTGTTTTTTCATCGTCATCATCATCCTTGTTGGCATTGTTGTTGGAATTCAAAAAATGATCTCCTGCCGCCACTAGATTGGTAGTGCACTCTTCGGGTCCGTGGGGATGTGTAGTGTCGTAGAGTCGGACCAGAGAATCTCCCATGGCACCAGCCAGCAACGTCCTGGACCGACGAGACCAGGAAAGACTCGTCACGCCAAAGATATGAGGCGTTTCCTTTTGCTTCTTGGGTGTGATATGAGAATCTCCCACGTGAGTCGGAGTGGTAGCATCCAAATGATAGGTCGCCGCCAGATTGCGACTGATGCAGTCATAGACACCCACCAAACCACTCCCATATCCCACCGCCATGAATCTTCCACGGCGATTGTACGCCACGTGATAGGCTGCTTTCCAATCGTCATCATCGTCATCCAGTGGTTGTTGTTTGCTAGCACTAGTAGTAGTGCTAGAAGCAGAGGGATCCGTGGGGCTAGTAGCTGTCTTGTTGTGGAAATAGGCAGGCATGCTCAGTGTGGCATCCACACGATCTGGAATCTGCTTACGAAATGGATCCAACAACTCCAAGTTCATGGTTACAAATAGCTCTAGCAAGGTAGCTCTCTTTCTTTTCCTGGTCTGCTCTTGTCCTAGCTGGGGTTGTGGGGTGTGGGTTGTGGGGTGTGGGGTGTGTGTTGGGCTTCGAGAGGTTTGGGCTTCACTTTCGCCGTTTTCTCACCTCGGTTGGATACGGTAACCTGACCAAGCCTAAGCCCTAAACCAATTGAAAATGTTAAGGTTAACCGACCAAAGCGACAAGGCGATGAGAGCTGTGACAACGTCCCGCAAACCCAAGACAACAATGAGAAAGAGTCCTTATTCTTCCTACTCTTGTGGACTCTCGACAAACTCTAATATTTCTATTCTATTGTCCGATCAAAGCCAACAAGTAAGTATGAAGAACCGCCGCAGTGCCAAGAAGAAGGGAGTGAAGAAGAAAGACAAGAAGCAAGCTCCTCCACCAATGACAGACCCACCAACGGCCGCGATCAACGCCAAGAACTCCTCGTCAGCGAAAAGTGACAAAGCAAACGAGACCAAATCTGCCACCCAGCAACAAGAAATCCACCCAGTGCGTCCATGGAAAGCCAAAAGGGTACATTCATGATGTGGGCCGGAACATGCTGGATGGTTTCTTGGAAGTATGGTATTGTTCTCCGGCAAAGACAGGCACCAACTTCAAGTCATTCAAAACATACCACCAGTCTATTACCCTTTGGTGGAACACCCCAAAACATCCCAGTTTCTGTATGGTCTTTCAGCCTCTATTCTTCTTCTCCATGATAACCAAGATTATTCGTTCTTTGGAAAAGAGGAGTTTGATCAAGCTTGCAAACTTTTCAATGCAGCAGTTTACATTGAAAAGCGCATTCCAAAACCTTTTCCAATGTCAGATGATGATGAGAAGGTTTTACCTCTGAGGTGGCTCATGTGAAATGGTTCTTTGCCAAACATTGTGGAAGCTTTCGTGATATGTGCAGCCATCTATTTGAATAAGAAGGTTCCGTGCAACTGCTTGGCAGAATAGAAACAGAGAGCACTGGAAGTGCCTGAAAGACGTGTGTGCTCTTACTGCAGGGAGGAGTCACTCAACACCATGTGGTGTGAAGCCTGCCTTACTGTGGAGTACTGTTCCAAAGAATGCCAGCTTGCAAACTGGCCGCTACATCAGCCATGTTGCAAGCTCTGCCGTGGAGAAATTACTCCCAAACAATGTTTCCAGCAAACCAAGTCGGTGATTCTCAACAGCAACAACAAGTTCTCAGAAGCATCAACTGCTGGCAATGACAGTCGCAACAAGAAAGAATAAGGCCGATGCTTTACCAGGCTGCATTCCTCAGAGTAAGGCCAATGCTTTACCAGGCTGCATGCCTCTGGACTGTCCAATTTCACCTGACTGCCAATGCCCGCGATCACGATTCTTTGTCATTGGATGCGCATGCTAGCTAGTGCTCCATCTCAGTAGTGACCATAACAATAATACAACAATACAGAAAGAGGAACTGCATCCGTGCTTTCATGGTCGTTTGGTAGAAGAGACTGTCAGTGTTGCTGGGTTCCATTTTTTCGTGAACGCGGACATTTTACAAAAATGTAGAAGCTCCTAGTACCGGTAGTTGTTTCCTACGTATCACGCTAGCACAATCTACGGCTGCATCAAAGAAGGGTTGCCCCATCTCTTTATGGTGCGCAACCGGCTTGCTCTTGTGCAAGGAGCCAGGTCTACCGTTAGGCAGTTTTGAACAATGGAGATCTGCGGACAGCCATTCACCCAGGAAACCCGTGGGCTGCCATCTCCCGCCAAAGCTGCAAGACCCACTTGCTTGTTCAGCTCCCTGCTACTCGAAGCTCAAACTATGCTGCCCTCACTTAAAACCAAAACGATCCCCACCATGAATGTGAATCTGTCTTTCTAGGCTGTGATGTGAGATAGGTTGCATCGTATGCATCTCGGGCAAACACACCTTCCGGGTCGAAATCTGCAATCAAATCCTTCACAAATAAACTTTCGGGATCGGGTGATAGTGGCGGGTTGTATTTGCCTGGATGGGTTCGCATCACGCGTGGAAATTCGGCTGACAAATCAGCCATCATTTCGTTGAGCTCCGTATTGTATTTCTTCCATTGGGAACGTTGATAGCTGTCAATATTCACAGCAATGACATCTGGCGAGGTTCCATCGGACATTACACCGTTTGCTGCCGTTAATGAATTGCAACCGTACACGTCTCTCAGGACAAACAAAGCGTGCTTGAAGATGTACGGGTATTTTCCCACCGAAAAGCGAGAATCCAAATAGGATCCTACTTCTCCAATCAAATCTCTGGGTACGAAGAACTCAAGTTCCTGATGTTTGAGGTAAATTGTTGCAGTCAAAGAAGTTGCCAAATCGAGGTCCTCTCCGACCTTTCCGTCCCTATCTGGCTGTTCTCCCAAGAGCACAAAAGCCAGCAGGGCACCGACGTAGATCTCGTATAGAAATGGAGGCAAGAAAAAATCCAAGAAACCGTCTAGTTTCAAAATTGCTTTGGAAAGGAAATTCAGATCACCATAGTTCGACGGCATCACGGCGGGATTCGTAGAGGGCTCAGCCATTCGGCGTTTGCCTGTGAATTGTTGCTGAACCAATTGAGCAACGCCAGGAAACCTCGTCGCAAATCCAATGAATTCATTCCGTTCGTAGCCTCCGGTAAAATCTTCGTAGAGTGTGAAGAATGAATGAAACGAACTGTCGGCTGGTTGTACAGCGTCTTGGACGTTTTCGTACGTGTCACGAGGAGACAGATTGAACTTGACCCGGACAATGACCCCCGTGCGTCCACCCCCACCAATGGTCAGTCGGAACAAGGGTTCATCTCGAAACGTACGGATTGGATTTTCACCATCCAAGGACGTTACGACATCGATCCATTCCACAACGTCATAGAAGGTTGCGGTTCCTGCATGATGAACGTTCGTGGCCAAGAGCCCTCCAATGGTCTGCGACTCCTTTCTGGCTAGGCAGTTTCCTTTGGCCAAAATGTTGTATCCCGTGTCTTGCAATGCCAGGTACAAGTCAAAGGCTCGGACTCCGGCGCCGACAACCACGCTCGGTTCGGACAAATCAAACTCTGCTTCCGACACATCGGCGAAGGATCCCATCAATTTCAAGTAGGTATCCCCATCGCCGGCAATGGTCGTACTCCAGGACCAACCCGTTCCGAGCACCTTGACCCGTTTCCCCTCGTTCTTTGCAATGCCAACGTTCGCAACAACGTGGCCCAGTGACGTGCATTCGATAATGTTCCCGGGTGTCCAGCGCAAGGTCTTGCCAAAGTTGTATTGAATGGATTCCATCCAAGCATGAGCCAAAAGAGCAAACGGGATCACAAGCCATTTTGCTTTGGCGCTGCCGCCAGTAGTAAGTCCAAACATAATAATATGTGTTGACACTGTGCTGAAAAATCAAATGATGGGTACCAGTGCTAGAATCAAGAGGGACGATATGTTCTCTTGACGATAGGAATAGGAGGGAGAGCTGTTGCACTTATCCAACTAACTGTACAAATAAATCATCAACCTACACAACCTCCCTAAAACCCCCATTTCACCCACCTACTGTACGTTCATAGTCCGTTGGGTCGAAGACATTCTTTTGGTAGAGCCCCATCCCATCACCTGGATCATCTGTGCCATTAAAGTCATGCTGGCAAAGAGAGCAAAGCAACATGATTGTGAGCTTGGAGAGGTGCGTTTTTCTTGACAAAGGTGCGAGAGATCAACTCCCGCGGCCACTGCTTGAACTTCGTACCGGTGCCGGTGTACGTGACCATATTCGTCGCATGGACTGGCCGTGATCCACTGGATTTAAAGGAAAACGAAAAGGAGAACCGACAGAACAGGAAACACGCTAAATCCTTGCGCAGCGCCATGTCACCGAAATGTTCAAGGATCAAGCTGCACAAACGTGAACTTCAGATGCAATCCGAACCACAACGGCTGCCGGCCCTCATTTTTTACCAATGCTGCGTCTCACAATCCGTAACGGTCAAATCTTGTGATGCATTTCTCTATGATGTGTCGCAAGCCGCATGACATGCTGGCGGTCTAAAAATGCTACACGGCCTCACACACACAAGGTCACAAAACTCTTTGGCAAGATCCCACAAAATCCAAACTTCTTTGGTAAACTTATACTTTACTGGTCCTCCCTCCAAACCACCGGTCTTCCCTCCAAAGCCACCCGATCGGATCCACCCAGCACTGCACTGCCTCCCTCATTTCCAAGCGAGCAAAATCCACAATACAGTCACAATCCAATCATCCAGCATGAGTAGCCAAAGCAACACCAATAATATGCCCATGGCCGATTCTTCTACCACCCCCCTGCCCAACAAGCAGCCGAAGCAGGTACCCCCCAAGGATCTCGAGAACAACGACAGTGCCGACACCAACTTGTTCAATCCTAACGCAGAACCGATTGATATCTTGTACGAATGGGACGAAGAGTTGATCAAACGCAACTATGTCCTTAAAAAGCCGTTCATCCTTCGGGGGACCCAACACATGTGGCCCGCCTCCCAGTGGTCCTTTGACTACCTCCGTGACAACTACGGCAGCTTTAAAAGTAGCGCCGTTTCCTGTTGGCGTCGAGAAAAGACGAGTTCGAGCTATTTCATGCAAAACATTCTGAATGAAACCAACATGACCTTTCAGCAGTTTTTTGACGAACACTTTGACAAGGGACACGCCGAATGGGCCATCAAGGAAGATGGAGATTTCTTTGAAGAACATCCGGCGCTCAAGGATGCCGTGCCTTTTGCTCAAGTCTATGCCGGTGCCAATCCTTTGGAAGCCAGTATCAAGACGCCTCATTTGTGGATCGGACCCAAGAATAACGTCACCGGGTTGCATGCCGATCTGGTACGAAGCTTGGTTTGCCTTGCTTTGCTGTGGGATCACTTGTGTCATTTGTACTTGCTGCTCACACTTCCGTCTTTTGGTCTCTGTTCTTGCAGTACGAATGGAACATGAACTTTCAGATTCAGGGACGAAAACTCTGGAAGTTCTACTCTCCCGTCGATGAACCCTACCTCTACATGCAAACCAAGGTCGCCTTGGCGGGAGGCCACTACAGTCACATGGACGTTTTCCGACCCGACATGGACAAGTACCCACTCTTTGTCCATGCCACGGAATACCAATGCATTGTCGAACCAGGCGACATTGTTTACATTCCCTACCGCTGGTGGCATGCCGTCTACTCGTTGGATACCACCCTCGGTGTCAACTTTATCGTCGGCGACAACATTCGAGTATGGAGCACCTACCTGGAGTTTGCCCGATTGGCATTCATGAGCGGGGATTTCCTCTGGATGTTGGCCAAGATTCCCCACTTTTCGGCCGAGTTGTGGCTGGTGGTCCAGAAATTGCTATTGAGCAAGGAAGGATTGGCGGCACTCTCGTTTGTGGCAGTCGTCGGGCACCTGCTGCTCGCTGGAGGCAATGTGCATCCCATCCATGTGATCTTGTTGGCGGTGGGAATGGTCAGTCTGGTGGGCTCGAGGGTGGCTTCCTCCTGTGGTGGCGTGATGCGACCTGCTGCCAGTGGACTCAAGAATAGTGATTAGGCGAGCTACCGCAGCTACGTGGGTAGGAAGCATCGGAGCATCTGTTTGTGATGGAGCGGCTGCTACCCCTTGCTTGTAGATGTTTTGCATAGTAGTAATGGATGGATTAGTGCATAATCCTGCGTTTGAAAGTCATCATATTGTGCTACTAGCAAGCTAGCTAGCCGACGGTCAGCTGAAAGCTGACCGGATCCGAACTATACTCTGTTGCCACATATCGTACCGGAAGTAGTGCAAGCCGGCTTTGTAGACCTCCTCCTATCCCTGGTCCAGGCTACGTTGGCTATTTCTTTGGCTAGCACACTTTCTGGGCTCACGATGTGCCTGGCACCAGCAATAGGTTCTGCTTGTTCTCCTAGCCAGCTAGCTACCTAGCAGCCTCCTTGCTGCCCCTATAGCTGCGAAGTTTATGAAGACATGCTCCACCGGTGGGTTGGTGGCTTTCATTTCTTGGTACCTTAGACCTCGTTGTAGGCTTGGAGGCTTTGATGCCTGTTCCACTACGTACGTGATAATCTACCTTCTACGATGGCGCCAGGAGCTGTGACCATAAAGTTCCAATCTCTCTGATACGAGGCAAAATGAACCTCACAGAGGTTGCACTGTACGTTTTCTGCTTCTATTCCTAGCTAGCTAGTATCATTCATAATGCAAGGCACTGTGCCAGAGTTGGTGCTTTTGGTGGTCCTTAAAAAGACGAACAGGTTGGGAGCCAGCACGGTCCCCTTGCTTCTCATTGCATGCTGCACTCTCCAAGACAAACTCTGAGCCATTTTATCCCAAGGTTGTCACTGGAACCCTACCTGGGAGTGGCAGTAGTCAGCAGCATCACCATCACAACACAGAGTGCAACAAGAGCACTCCACCAAGGGATTGCCCGTGCCATCCATTGGCAAACAGTCAGCTGCCACTTCAAAGTCCTTTGTGGGATCAGCCAAAGCACAGACCGATGATGGAATGGAACCAGAAAGGTCATTCCCATTCACAATAAACCGACGTAATTCTGTCAGAGCAGAAAGCTGTGCTGGGATGGTGCCATGGAACTTGTTGTTGGAAATGTCAAAGATGTATAGGTTTGACAAAAGCTGCAGGCCAGTGCTGATTGTTCCAGTCAAGCCACAGTTGGAGACCTCAAGTGTAATTAAGTTGGTACACCTGGTGAAGAGTTCCTCTGGTATGGAACCATCCATATTGGTCCGACTGATATCAAGTTCATCGAGAGAGCCATTCAGAAGTCCTATTTCCGATGGAATGGTTCCGCGTAAAGGGTTCCCTTGCAGGTAGACTCTGAGGATACTAAATCTATGCAATGCTCCAAATTCAGTGGGTAGAGTACCTGTAAGCTACAAGCAAGGAAAGGGAAAGGGTGAGCTGGTTCAATCATAGTTTAGGGTCTTGACCAAAAGTTGAAGATCACCGAGGTTCCGTTCCCGTGGAAAGGTTGTCTTACCATATTGTCATCAAGACGAAGATCGAGCTGGTATCCTTTCCCAATCTGAAAGACCTCCGTGGGAATGGAACCAGACAAGCTGTTTGAACCAAATTGAAGCACGGTCCCATCAAAGAGTCCAACTTCTGTGGGCACTGTCCCTGTTAGTAAATTGTTTGCAAAGTGTAATGAGGAGAGCTTGTTTCCAAACAATTCCACAGGAATACTGCCTGTTAGTCGGTTCCACATAAAGTTTATTGATTCCAGTGCTGGAAGATTTGCAAGCTCTGTGGGCAGAGGGCCATTCAATCCGTTGTCCCCTGATAATAAAAGCAAGCTAAGGATAAGCACAGGAATCATGCAGTTTGGTTCTTGTTGTGGTCAGCAAAATAGAAAAGAACTCACAAAGCCACAACCCAGTAATGTTCTTCTCGGTGTCACAATCAATTCCTGCCCATTGACATTCGTGAACAGCTGTGAGCCAGCAACTTCCCCATACTTCCCAACCCCAGTCATCGCGAATAGAACATGTTTCGTCGATTGCTGTAGAGGATTTCCCACAATTTAGCCAGTCACTCTTTTGGGATGTCTGGAAGTAAGTCAATGACAAGATGAACCTCTGTAGAAGATTGTTGGCATCTGGGTTGAGCTGCAGAGGATCCTCAAACACAATCCAATCGAGAGCCTTGGACTTTGGCTGGGTGGGTCCTGGCTCATCATTCTTGGGAAAATAGTCAGGCCCAAAAGCCTCTTCAATTCTGTTTTGAATGTCCTCCAAAACAAAATACCGAAAGGAAGTGGGGGCCTGAGTCTCCATCTCCATATCACCTTCTTGGTTGCTGCAGAGACCAGCCCCGCAGATGGAACCAACAACAATTCCAATAATGAGAATGCTAACACCAAGAACAAGGATCATAAGAGTCCTTGAGGTTGATCCATTTTTTTCATGCAAATTGTCGGGTCTCGCAATCTGTGTAGGTTCTTCATTTTCTTCGACCTGGTTCGCCACTGCCAATCCATTATTGTTGCCTGTGGGAGTTGTGGCTGTACTTTTATTCCTTGTGTTTACATTTGATGTAAGCTCTTCAACATGAGAAGAAGAAGTAGCTCCCACCAATGAGCGACTGAGTGTTGTGGTTCTTCGGAGATCAGTTCCAGGGACCGCCGTGTATGCTCCTGGACGCATGGTAGCTTCATCTGGCAGATTTTGACCACGAGCCAACCTTGGTTGCGGAAAACCAAGCTCGTCCTGTACTAGACCAATTTCTTCTTCTCTGGTTTTATATCCCGTGGAGTTGTCGCCTGCTGTGCTGTGACAGCCGGCTTCAGCTGACAGCGTTTTGCTGGTGGTATCTTGACCATGATTCTTTATTTGCTCCTGTACGACCTGCAGAATAAAGGTATCTTCTTCCTTTTCTTCTGCTTTGATTTCCTCTCTCGTGGGGTTGTTGCCTGTTGTGCTGGGATCATGCTGCGATGACTGGAATGACCTCCCCATTTGGGCTCGCTTCAATTGCTCGTCTTCTTCTCTCTGTTGTGCTTCCGATTCCAACATTTCCAGCTTTCTGAGCTCGGCCTCTCTATTGCCCCCCCGGCTTCTGGCAGCCACAATATCCATCAGCTCTTCTTCCTCATCATCTGTTATTTGGGCTGCAGAAGGTTCCATCCTTATATTATTGTCAATGCCCAATTATTGAGGGGTTTGGTGGGTTGTGGAAGGCTGGCAGCGAGTCTAGTCGCGTGAATTTGGTGCCATTCCCTGCTGGTGCAGTGCTCCTAAAGGAGAATGGCACCTTCCACATCTGTTGAAGTTGTTTTAAATCCTTAGAAGGATCAGGAAAAGCGGTTTTTTAATGCTTTCATTTCTTAGACTTAACGTTATCTCTCATGAAAGAGTTAATGGATGGATGGCTTCTCGCCCAAAAGGATATCCGAATCCTCGTGGTGCATCTCATCGAGACGTTGAGAATCCCTCCCCAAAAGCTGAGACTTGGGTTGGGTATCCAGACAACCACACCAGTAAAGCACAGCTCGGTAGTATAGTAGATGAACAGAAGAAGAAGATTATAGTACGAGAGCCATGGGCCGCAAAGGCAAAGGGAGTAGCAAAAAGGGCGGCAAGCAGAGAAAGAGCCACGACGATAGTACCGACAGTACCGGTCCGTCGGATCCTCCTTCCCGCAATAAGCGCCATAAGAACAAACAGAAGGAACCAACGACGAGTGAGGACGATGAATTCCGGGCATCTCTCCAAGCCAGTGGTCAATATTCCATTTTGGAAATTGACGCCGATGGGAATTGTCTATTTCGATCTCTGTCCGACCAGTTATTTCACGATTTGGGCAAACGTTACTATCAAGATGTCCGTCACGCCGTGTGCGATTTTATTGAACACCATAAAGACGATTTTAGTGTGTTTTTGGTATTGGACGACGACGATTGCAAAGACGAAGAAGACGCGGAAGATTTTGAAAGTTACGTGGAACAAATGCGACAAGACGGAGAATGGGGTGGCAATTTGGAGTTGGTCGCGGCCGCCCGGTTGTATCGCCGCAATATTACCGTCTTTTCCGGACAGCATTCCATGAATATTCCACATGGACTTACTGACACTAGCGACAATGAAGGAGAAGATTTATTGCTCAGTTACCACGACAATGATCATTACAGTTCCGTACACGATCTCACCAAACGACACAAAATAGCACCATTGGCACCACCGGCCCATTCGCTGAGTAATGAAGCAGCCCCTCGAAAACGAAAGAGTGGCAAAAAAGCCAACAATAAAAAAGAACCACCTGAAGAAAAAAAGGAAATGGACGAACAACGACCGCCTCCACTGGAACCGGAAGGAAAGAGGGCGGACGATGACGGCAGTGTAATAGCAGCGGCAACACCACCATCAAGCAAACCAACTCGCAAAAATGCGACGTGTCCCTGTGGCAGTGGCAAGAAATACAAAAAATGCTGTTGGGCACAAGAACGTCACAAACAAAGAATACAAAAGAATAAACGACAACAAGAAGACGAACAAGAAGAAGAAGAAGAGGTGGAAGTGGTGCACGAAATGAATGGAAACTTTCGAGTGCTGCACATTTGATTTTTAGCAGAAGCAATCAAGCTTGGCAAGGCAAGGCAGTCCACCACACACACAACAATACTACTGTACTACAATCTTTATAGCTAATAGGAACCAACTGGCTGGACGGCAGAATCAAATCGAACGAATCAATTCAATCTGACGGAGAATTTGCTGGGCTCAATCCACTGAACATGGATATGGCCGAGGACACCATTTATTTGTCCTCCAGTACCTCTCGTCTGAACTCGATAATAATACTGTAGATGTTGAGGCCTTTGTTGGCAAATTTCCACTAGCTAGATAGCTCTAGTTTCTGATCATTGCAGAACCCGCAGAAAAAGAAGAAAATAGTGCTTTTACAATTACCACAGTGACATTCAAAAATATATGCGAAAAGTGCACGATCATTCTTGCGCACATCCATCAGCCCCGGACAAACAAAACACGTACTAGCCAAGACTAGCTATATATACCGACAAAAGAAGTAAATGCCCTCTGTTTGACCCGGTGGACAACACACCACTTGTCCGGGAATAGCCACACACTCGGCGCTCGAAGGGGACAGCGTAGCCGGTACGCCAAAGGGTGGGGCAACCGGTGGAGGTGTCCCTGCCACGGGTGGAGTCGTCACGACCACATCGGTGGTGGTGGGAGGAGGTGTCCCTGCCACGGGGCGTTCCGAAGGTGACGATGTAGCCGTCGACGGTACATTGGTGGGCGCAGGAGGAGCCGAAGGGGCATCGGTTGTAGTGGCAATGGGAGATACAGAAGGCTCATCGGTAGCGGTGGCGACCGGAGAGATGGTAGGGGCTTCGGTGGCGACAGGAGAGATGGTGGGGGTTTCGGTGGATGGAGGGATGAGCACCATGTCAATCACGTGGATCACACCATTGGACACAACGATATCGGGAATGAGCACCGTAGCGTCGTTGACCATGATAATGGAACCATCCGTGGATATCATGACAGTGTTGCCCTGAGCTGTTGGATACACGGCGCCTTCGGTAAGTTCGGACGAAAGAACCTCATCCATATCAACGACGTGATAGAGGAGCACATCTCTCAGAGCATCCACGTCGGTTTGGATGGTTTGCAATACATCGTCGGGCAGCAACGCAAATGCTTCATTGTTGGGTGCGAATACCGTCATTGGTCCCTCGGTTTCGAAAACAGTGTCCAAATCCGTCTGAATGATGAGATCATTGAGGATCGAAAAGTCCTCGTCGCCTTCAATTACATCCAAAATGGACAGCTCGGCATCGGTTGTGCCTACTGTGGGCGGTAGAGTCATGGCACCTTCACCAGGAGAACTATCACCACCGGTCGAGGGCATCAATGTGGTCATGGCAATCGTTTCTTCTGCCGTGGGAGACGATGTGACAGCCGCAGTGGGAGAGTCGGTTGTCGACACTTCCGTTACCGTGATTGTGGGCGACGAGGTTGCCTCCACCACCAGCGAAGGCATGCCTGTGGGAGATCCAGTGATCGGAATAGTTTCCATGACTGTGGGCACTTCTGTTGCCTGTGCCGTCGCTGCCGCGGTTGGTGATTCCGTGGTTGCCAATTCCGTCGGTATCATGGTGGAATCCATCATGGTGGGTTCTTCGGTTTCAGGCGGTGGCGGTGGTATCAGTACCGCGTCAATCACTTGAACCAATCCATTTTGCACGAGCAAATCAAAGAACGGTACAGCAGCCCCGTTGACGCGGGAAGACAGGGGTAGCCCGATCATGGGGACTCTTGAAAGGGTCACATTGGCACCCTCGAGAAAGGTTGGAATTTCATAGGAATCCAAGATATTCAGAGAGCCAATTTCCGCCAATTGAGGCGTCCCATGATACAAAATGAGTCGTTCCAGAAGGCCGGGATTGTCGGTCAAACTCTCGAGCGTGACATTTTCGGGCAAGTTATCCCACGCATCATTGACCGGGACAAAGGCCGTGAGTGGTCCAGGACCCGCAAAGAGACTGGTCAAGTTGGCCTGTTCCAACAGTGACAAAAAGGTGGAAAACTCATCGGGAAACTGAGTAATGACATCCAATGCCGTATCCACCGCCGAAGGCGGCAACCAAATCTCTTGTGCGACATGGGCAATGCCATTGGTGGCTACAATGTCCGTTTCGGTAATGTTGACATTGTTGACTTGGAGGAATGGCTCTTGGCTGGTGACGGTAATGTTATTATTTGCATTGAGCGTGAAAAAGGTGGCATTGACGGTCAAGGCGGATTCCAGTACTTGTCCATTGAGAATGTGATAGGTCAGTACGTTGGTCAAATGGCTGTTCCAAGTAACGGGATCTTGTAGATATTTGTCGGGCATGGTATCGAATCCATCGTCCGGGACGAGAAAGACTGTGTAGGGACCTTCGTCAGGGTTGTCGAGCGTTGCGTACCATTCCGTTTGATTGAGCGCAAAAACCATGGTGGTAAAGTTGGCCTCGATGGCAATATCGACAATGGTCCCACCACCACTCGTCGGTGCTGGAGCCGGTGTCTCTCGGACATTGTTGGTGGAAGGAGCCGGTGTTTCGGGGGCGGCTGTTTCGGGTTCCGGCAATGGATTTGTCACAACGACAGTGGGGACGGGAGTTGCGGGAACAGACGTGGGTTCGGGTGTTTGCGGTGTGGGGACGGGAGTTTCGGGAACGTTTGTAGGTTCGGGTGTTTGCAGTGTCGCAGTGGGGGCGGGAGTTTCAGGAACAGACGTACTTGGCGCAGGTGTCTCGGGTACCGCCGTACCGATTATCGCAGGAGCCCCAGTAGTAATACCACTCTCGACAGGAGGTAGTTGTACATCTTGCACAATGTGCATGACACCATTGGTGGCCAGCAGATCGACAAATTGAATGCTCTCTACTGGTTTGGGCAAGGGCGCCCCATTCAGTGTTGGCAATGTGGTGACATTGGGTTGATTGAGTGTATCGACCAAGTAGATGCCCGGAACAATGTGATATTCCAATACTTGTCTCAATTGAGCGGGATCTTCTTGCAGATTGGCCAATAGATCCGGACTGAGCTTGTCAAATGCATCATTGCTGGGTGCAAACATGGTGTACGGTCCTTCGGAATCCAAAACTGCATCCAATCCAGTCAATACGAGTAAATTGTTGAGGGTACTAAAGAACTCTGGAATGAAGGAAATGATATCCATAATGGAATCTCGCGCCGACGGTGGAATAATGACTCGATCGACAATATGAATGACACCATTATCGGCCTGCAGATTGGGTGTGATGACCGTCGCATTGGCTTCGCCGCCGTTATTGATGATTTGAAAGGTCGGATTGGTACTGGTAATCGTCAAGGAACTTCCCGACACGGGTGTCAGTGTGAGTCCTTCTCTCCAAAAGAGCGTCAAAAAGGGAGGTCCTTCCACGACGTGTTGCAAGAGAATCTCCGTCAAGTGAGCCGACCATTCGGGCATCAAGTACTTGGGGGATAGTTGTGACTCCATGGCCGTATTGTTGGGCGCCAAAACGGTATACGGCCCCGTGTCGCTCAGCAAATCGGTCAGACCGGCAACGTCAATGGCCAAGGAAAAGGTCGTCAACTCTTCCACCGTATCCATGACTTCCAGTATCGTGCCTTGGGCATTGCAGAGATGCAAGGGCAGCAGTAGTACCCATAGCGACAGTAGTATTGGGAACAGTTGTCGTCTTATCGTCATCATGGTAAATGGCTTGCTTCTACAGATCAACCACCTAACTATAGCTAGCTACAGGGGTATCCTCTTGTTGTACCCGGATATCCTCTTGTTGTAACCGGATCCTCTTGGGTTTTCAATCGCTTTACTATAGTAGCTAGCTAATAACTACCAGCCTCTCGATTGTTCTGTTGTTGCTTGCGTAGTCTTTGATTGGATCAGGGGTGAAGGTAGCATGGGTATCGCAACATCCAATGGTGAAACGCGGAATGCGAAATTTGTGACCACAAAGGAAACGCCAGCGGGTCTTGTTCCATCTTTGCCTCCATCCTCTCGTCTAAATACGTTTGGGTAATTAGGCGGCTAATTGGCCGTAATCACAGAGAGCGAAACATCCGGCAAGGCTGGGTTGACATCCAAACAGGATTTTAGATGGCGCTGCATCCAATGTTCATTTCACTGTTCTGGATGCTGCTGTCACAGCAGGTACAAAGCTATCCAGGTAGAATCCCCAGCTCTTCTGAGACAAGAGAGATCAAGCATAGTGGGGCCAAGCCAATCATGATCCACCCTCAAATCGAAGAAAGGAGTCATCAAAAGCTCAGGATTGAGACTTTTAAAATGGCAATGGGTATACTGGGATGCTTCCAATGCCAGCCACTCATGCACATGGAGAAAATATCTGCCAAACCCAAGAAGGCAAAAACAACATTCAACTTTCCATGTCTTTGACAGGTTGAATAATCCAAATACCTGTTGCACTTAATCCTGCTACTTTTATAGATAGGTAAGTGGAGTGCGTAAGAAAAAATGTGTGTTCAATATGTAACATTCCAAGCAACATGTAGGGAAACCAGGCCAAACTCAACACAAATCATAAGTAGGGTCACAGTACACATTGGTCGTGATTTCCTCCAGGAAGTCATCAATTCCAATCAAAAGGACAACTGAGACTTCAGTAAAGTGAGTCTCTGCATCTGTAAAAGCATATAATTCTGTTTGATTGGATGCTGTCAGGGTGATCCATCCATGGGAGAAAAAGCCATTTCCGTGACTGTCAAATACTGTGAGGTTGTAGGTTGTGTTGGGGACAACAGTGAGGACAAAAGAGTACAAGAAGAATGGAGTCTGAATTGCTCCAGCGGACTCTTGCAGAGTTTCCCAAAGTACCCCAGAACCATTCGTTTCCGACTGCCAGACCCAGTTTGTGTCCGTTGGGAATGCATCGGATCTTATGTTGAGTACAATCATCTCACCAGTTCCATCAGTGCTCAAAACTTGGTGGGAACCTTCCTGGGAAGGTTGCACGCTCGTTTAGGTCGGCACAGGTAGAAATCAAAGTCACATTTGCTGTGCAGTCACACCACAGGGCAGAACAGAGGTGCTCCAGATGGGACAGTTCCTGAAAACTGGTTTCCATCCAGTTTCAGCCCCATTGATTCATTCAGTTGCTGGGGAAGTATTCCTGTAAAGCTGTTGTTGTAAAGATAGAGCTTTCTCAGTGACGTCATGGAACCAACTTCATTGGGGATTGTCCCGGTAAAGCGATTTCCAGAAAGGTCCAGCTCAACCAATGAGGACAACAGACCAATCCTACTTGGAAGTGTGCCTATGATGGAATTTGAAGCCAGAGAGAGCCTCTCCAAGGTTGTAATTGACCAAATCTCTGTAGGAATTTGGCTAGACATTTCATTCTCTCCCAACCAAAAGTCTGTCAATGACAGCAATCCAAGCTCTGAAGGAATGGGACCTGTTAAGAGAGTGGGAAGTTGGCCTGTGAGTTGGTTAAAATTCAGTGTCATCTGATTCAAATTGGTCAGCTGTGCTAGCTCGGACGGGACTTGGCCTGTCAGCTGATTGTGTTCCAGCAATAGAGCTGTCAGGGCTGTCAAGAGTCCAAGCTCTGAGGGGATTTGATAGGTATTGATTTTGGTCCAACCTTAGCAACTCCAATGCAGTCAGCAGTCACTTCCAAGCTCCATAGGAATTCTTCCAGTGACTTGATTGCCTACCAAGATGATTCGAGCCATTCCAAGGAAGTCATTTTGTAGATTGTACTTGGTAGGAATGCATCAATTGATGTAGTAATCTTGTTGAATCCCAGCCCAATCCGAGACAAACAATTAAGTCAACAGTATGATCTCTGATGATGGAACCACAGTTGCCAGACCAGAAAGATTGAGATCTTCCACCCAAAGACTTGTATACTCTCCAATACATGGAAGAGATCCAACCTTAGATAGACACTTACTGGTGCGCTGCAATGCTGCTGCTGGTGTTCCCATGTAGGCCCCTGGACGAGGAAGCTGTGAACTCACTTATTGGGAGGTTCTGGAGACTAGCCTTGTGCTGCTGATGATGTTTTCCAGCACAGCTGTCTCACTGGTTTCTGCTGCCATTTGCAAGGGAGTGTGGCTACTGTCAGCAGACCTGCCGTTGCTAAACTTTTCCAACTTGTCTGCCTCAATAATTTCGGTTGCCATTTGCAAAGCATTGTGCTCGTCACCTTGTGTGTGTTTCATGTTTCCTATAATCATATCACCGGCTGCCGCACTGGCTCTGTGCGGAACAGTTTTCACCACAATAACTTGCTGTTGAATGGCATCTCTGGGTTGTTCTGAGTTCTAGTTATCATGATGGCGAGGTTGGGTAGCAAGGGCAGAAGAGGATTTCTGAGGGGATGCTTTCTCGTCGGCTTGATACTGTGCTGCAATCAGCTCAGGTCTTTTGGTAGGACTATCAAGCACTGCTTGATCAAAGTCTTTGGTCATTATTGACCCCGCTTGGATCCAAAACCAATACCGCCATCTTATTGCAAACGCAACATCATGTACTCCTCCGAGGACAAATAAATTATTTCTGATCTGTGACTCTGTGACATTCAGCCGAAAATTACTAAGTAAATAAGCCAGCGGAGCTGTGTAACCTCGGCAGAAAGGTTTCAGTGTAGAAGCAGATACCCCTATTAGCTAGCTAGCTAGAAGCAGATACCTGTAGTGCTTAGCTAGCTAGTGCTTAACTTGCGCTTAGCTAGCTAGAAGCAGATCCCCTAGCTAGAAGCAGATTCCCATAACAAGCTAGAAGCAGATACCCCAAGCTAGCTAGAATACTAGTTATATAGCTTTTGCTAGCTTTAGAGTTTTTCCTGGTAGAAGCAGATCCCCCTACTAGGATGCATGTAAATAGCTTTAGCTGGTTTAAAAGCACCATCCTAGGATACTTATTTAGTTTTTGCTGACTTATTTGTATTCTAACCCTACCCTTATACCTGCAGGGACCACCGTAGCAGGAAAAACAATTAATAAAGGGGTTGAGGGCTCTGGCAGCAAGACTGCCGAGGTAAATGAGACTCCCCAGAAAGGTTCTAAAGGTTCATCAAAAACAGAAAGGAAAGGAAAGAAACACTACAATAATTAACTACCCGTAGGCAGCTGTGTAGCTCCGTAGGCCATCAAGAACTTCGTTTAGCGGCGGTCATCGGCTAGGTCGTCATCGAGTGCGAGAGTTGCCTAATAAAGATCCTTGTGGCTTTCTGGGGACGATTGAGTTTGCTTGTACCGGTACAACCGAACCACCTCTCCTCGAACCATCTCTTCTCTGCTCAACGTAATTCAAATTGAGCGCATCTCCATTGCATTCGCTCCCACCACTATCAGTGGTTTTGTTTTGGCTGGATGTATTCAGGCAGGGGAGGCAAGGAGTAGACAGAACCAGATGAGGGAGCGAGAGTGCAGGGACCGACTAACGGGCCGGTAGGGGTCCAGGGCGCGCAGAGCCTTGGCATGCAGTTGAACCGCATGGCAGGAACGCGAGAGCCTTGGAGACACATGGTGGCGTCACGAACAAGAGCAATCTTCAAGCGGGCGGACACAAAGGAGCGAACCACAGAGTACTAGTAGGGCTTGGACCACTTGTGAGCCAAGAGCTGGGAGCGGTAGCCATCATTGGAGAACATCAGTAACTTTGGCAGCAAAGAGGCCATCCGCAGAAACAACAAAGGGGGTGAAGTGTCGGCGTTGTGCAGTGAACTGTAAGCCTGATACTTCGTATGGAGAAGCAATGATGAGGACTGCCACTCGAACAAAACCCAACTCTCCCTGCGAGATTTGGGAGCAAAGCCATGCACGGAACCTCTACATGTACATTAACCCCCTTTGAAACCAGTGGGGCTGGTTACTCAAGAGTAACCTAGCAAGCTAGACGAATCTTTCACACCACGATTGGATCTTTGACTCATCCGACTACTAGTGGTACGACTAAAAGCCTTCTCAAAAGTCGAAGGGAAAGATGCCAAGCCGAAGATTTCACTCATCATAAACAAAAGAGCGGATAAAAGAGCACTGCCTCGAGAATTTACCCAATTGCAAGCTTTTACCAGAACAATGACAATGGATCCAGCTCTCCTGACCGGTTTGGGTGCCGCCTCGGCCATCTTCTTGACTGCGATTGGCTCTGCCATTGCCACTTCTCATGCCGGAATCTTTGCCCTGCGCGGCAACAGCTGGATGAATTTCGTTCCCGTCGTTCAAGCCGGAGTCTTGTCCGTCTATGGGATCATTATCGGTTGTCTTCTCTGTTTCAAACTAGATAGCGGGAAAGAGTTGAGTCAAGTCGAAGGATACCGCAACTTGTCGGCGGGACTTGCCGTGGGATTGGCCTGCTGGGCCAGTGGATATGGGATGATGTCCTTTCTTCAACAGATCAATGACGGCAAAGCAGGAGTCGGCGACAGCAAACCAGGAGATGGTTCCTCGCGCACTGTCAGTAGCGATGCCGCCCCCGAACGAGAACCGCTTTTGCCACCACCACAAACAGGAGGACAGGCGAGTCCACTTTTTTTCAAGAAATTTGTTCTCGTCATGATCTTTCTCGAGTCAGTGGGTCTGTACGGATTGATTGTGGCATTGTTCCTTGTTGGGAAATAGGAACTTGCGTTTGCTTTGAAAGCGACCGTATCCAGCAAAATGAAACTACATGTATGTTTGGCGTCAGCCTGAACGGCTCCGTATTCTGTGCTCCCTACACACTATCCAAAATGGGCTATGGTATGATATCCGGAATTTGGTGCAGCAATCCATCTGAAATTTATAGTAATAACCAAACAACGTTTACGTAAATTCGTTGATGTCCTGTGAGGCGATGACGTTGCTTGGTCGTTGGACGGATGTCTCGAGCGTCGCAAGCATCGAAAGCAACGCTACCCGATCCTTTGATCCCGGTCCCGGTCAAAATAGAAATGACCCCAACGGGATCATTCGACCTTTCGAAGATGTGGAAGGTGGGCGTTGCTTTTGCCTTCTTGGGTTCGGCAGACGACAGTCTCCACGTGAATGACACAGAAACCTCAACATCGCTCTCCATCACCTCAAGCCCAAGCTTTGACGTGATCCGTTGCTTTGCCGGCTGGAGGGGATTTCAGGCTTGGCTTCGCTGGATTCTGTCTCACACGCTTAGGCAAGTCTACTGGAGCTTAAATTCTCGAACACGCTCTTGGTCTCCTCGGCATTGAAGGTGATACTTTCAGAATGGCACATTTCTTCATCTACCGGTCCCGATTAGTTCCTGGAGCCACAGCAGCCTTAGCAGCCTCTAGTATTTTCCACAAGACAATGAAACCCTGTGTGTGCAGCAAAGGCGGCGACCACAGCAGAAGGGAGCCAGACCAAACTTGCGATCTACTGAGTATGCTTACCCCCATCGACTATATGTGTTAATGAAGCAAACACTCTCTGCGTACCGTACCTGCCACAGTTTTTGATGCCAGCATGGCAAGACCGGGGCATCGGCTGCGAGCTGTGGCATTTCACGTAGAGCAGCCGCCGACACGCTGCCAAGTACATGTACTTGCAATGACGATAACAAAGACACTACTAGCTAATGATTTTGTACGATTACTACTTCACAGCCATTTTTAATTCACTGATGTGGTACGGTGTTACAAGAAGTAGTCCGGAGGAGGGTTCTTTATGGGCACCCCTCGTGCCTCCTGTGGTGCCGCGTCAAAGATCTTGAAACTTCTTTCCAAATTTTCATCCAGTTCGAGAATGGCTGCCACGTTGCCGCAACGGTAACAATAGTTGGGGGCACTCCACACCGTCACCAGGGCATCATTGAACATACTACGATGTCCTTCCATGACCAATTGATGGGCCCGGGCAATCAAATCAAGATCGTTACGTTCGTTGAACATGGATACAATATCACCGCCAAACAAATATCCAGCTCCCCTTGGAGAAAGCCCCCACCCGTCAATTTCTTCTGGATCACTCCACATGAGATCACACATGGCTCCATCATGGGGAACTTCCTGTTTGCGGTCAATGACTCGAATCTGATCCAGTGTATTGATGCTGGGGCTCAGCCCTCCATGAACGGTAAAGATCTTATCCTCGATAATGGCGCTGAGACTCAGGTAGTCAAAGATTTCAGTGCAGTATCTCCATACGTTGACCGATCCGTACTTTCTTAGGCACTCATCATAGAAACCGTAGACCTGTGTGATTTGTCGGCTTTCATGATTCCCCCTGATCAAGGTGATTCGGTCGGGGTATCTCACTTTTAACGCCAAAAGCAAGAGGAATGTTTCCACCGAATAATATCCTCTGTCGACAAAATCACCCAGAAACAGATAGTTCTTATCAGGGCATTCTCCACCAACCTTGAACAGCTCTACCAAATCATAGAACTGGCCATGAATGTCACCACATATCTATTTTTTGGCAAGAAAAATGAGGGTGAGAAACATCGGCCACATAGTGGCACCCAGAGACTTAAGGGCAGGTCATGAATGACTGCCACAGAGCGATTTCCTGGTGCAGAATGCTTTCATCATGGATGGCAATACTTACAGTGACAGGAGCATCTACTCTCTGAACATTGCTCTCGTCAACCAAGATCTCTCTTGCTCGGAGACAAAGTGCCTTGACTTCGCCCTCTCTCAAGTACTCGCAGCGCTTGAGTCTTTCAATTTGCTCGTCCAAACAGCTGTTGCCACCACTAGAAAGAGATGTCGCTGTCATGTTGGTCGTCAGCGGCAATGCGCCAGGAGACTCGGAAGGTGCTGGTTGAGGAGCCATGTTTGTTGTTGCTGTTGTTGTTGCACGGTGCCGGGTAGTGTTGTTGTTGCGGATGTTGCCAGTCCTCGTCGGTTGATAAAGCAGCAACTAAGTGAGACCCCCCGTTTGTTGCTTCCAATGGCTTTCGTGTTTGCCGTTGTGACTTCCGAGATATGAGCTGGCAAAGCTGCTCAAACGTTCCAGTTTAATGATTCGATTGATTCAATCTTTGAACAAAACATTCTTTGCACCTTATTATAGTTGCTTTCGCAGAACCCAGGAACCTGGTACCACCGGCGGCAAATGACACAAAGAGATCACAATGGTATGGTACTACAAGCCTGAAAGTATGGACTAGTACTAGTATGTCACAACTAAAAACTATGATTCGGAAAAACCTATCACGCTATCATAGTTCTCCCTCGGACGTAATATCCTCGACCCGTCGCACCGATTTGACGTAACTCAAATTTGGAAACTCCTTCTTGAGATATTTGTTGCCGTCTGCTTGGACTCTACCTTGGGCGGGTCCATCACCTGGTACAGATAACAAGAGCAAGGAATGAGTGTTAGTTCATGGTGCATCTCGTTGGATCGTGTTGATTGATGGATGGAGTGAATCATTCTGTTATTGCTTACCACCAGGAGCACCTTTTCGAATCAAAAGTGAAGGAATAGAAAGAAAAAGAAACAGAAATTGAAAAAATCACGGGGATTAGTTAGGACATGAAAGCTCCCTTGATGTGGTACGTATGATTGCTTCCTGCAAAGAAGTCTCGTACCTTCTCCATAACCACTGTATATTTGATCGACAATACTCATATCGTCTCCCACCACAATGGCAAAGGGTGAAAATCCCATATCATCCAAATTGGTATTATCGACTAGATTGATAAACATTTGAGTCGTCCTGGAATCCTGTCCCGACGTGGCAAAGGACATGTACCCTCTCTTATTGGACTGGATGACTTCATCGTCTTTGATGGTTTTGTCTCTCCAATGATCGGCCACGGCCGGTTTCCCTGGAATGCCAAATTGTGCCATGAATCCCTCTAATAAAACACAACAAAACAAGAAACCAATTAATTGAGAATGCAGAGACACAAAACCAGGAGGCAGACACCTGCAATTGTGTCCGTCACACACAACCAATGTGCACCTACGTACTTACCAATAACTCGAAAGAATCGAATTCCCTTCCAGAATTTGTCTCCTTCATCGACGAGTTCTAGGAATCGTGCGGCTCCCAAGGGTGCCCATTCGGGATGTACCTCGACGACAAAGGTGTCTTCTTTGCCGGGTGCCAAGTTGACTTCAAATTCCACGCGCGTGACTTTGGGCGCTGCTTCGTCGGCTCTACTCGTAGTAGTAGTGCCCAATAATAAGAGGGTGGTGAAGAGAGCAAAATAATGCCAACAGCAACAACGCATCATCATCATCATAGTGGTGGACTTCTATTGATTAGTCAGTCTAGTTTTGGTTGGTGGCTGTTTTCTGTTCCTTTTCCTCTTTGGCGTTTGTGGATCTTTGCGCCGCCGCCGAATTTCGATGCCACTCTTTGATCTGTTGAAGGATCTACGGTAAGGTTAGAGCTTTCGGCAAAATCTTCGACCACACCACCCATCTCCCATCTTCCAACTTCAGCCCCATTTTTCATTTCCAAGTCCAAAGCATCAAAAGAAACATCATCATCCAACCCCACCACTCATCTCTTTCTTTACTTTACTTTTGTTTTGCTTCCACCATGGCATCTACGATGCTGTCATCATCGTCGTCGTCGCAACAAAAGACGAATTACGCCTTGGCAATTTCGTACATTGTCAAGGAACTGATTGACTCGTACGAATCGGGCGCGACTCTGAATCTCACCAAATGCAAAGGCGACGCGTCCAAAAAATTCCAACTCCAAGGAATACCCAAAATGGCCGACATTCTGCAAGGTCTGCCGGTAGCATACCGCGCTCCATTATGGCCGTATTTAAAAACCAAACCCGTCCGAACGGCCAGTGGCGTCGCCATTGTGGCCGTCATGTCCAAACCGCATCGCTGTCCGCATTTGGCATATACCAATGGCCAAGTCTGTGTCTATTGTCCCGGTGGACCCGATTCGGATTTTGAATATTCCACACAAGCGTATACGGGGTACGAACCGACATCGATGCGGGCCATTCGTGCGCGGTACGATCCGTTCTCGCAAGTCAAGGGTCGCGTCACACAGTTGCGAGCCATTGGACATACCGTCGACAAGGTGGAATTCATCGTCATGGGAGGAACCTTTTTGAGTTTGGATCAGGAATATAAGGATTACTTTATTCGCAATTTACACGATGCACTCAGCGGATATCATTCGACTTCGGTACAAGAATCGATTCGGTACAGTGAACAATCCACTACCAAATGCATTGGCATTACCATTGAAACCCGGCCCGATTATTGTCTCAAACCGCATTTGGAAGAAATGTTATTGTATGGATGCACCCGCATTGAAATTGGCGTCCAGTCCATTTACGAATCCGTCGCCAAGGAAACCAATCGAGGCCATACGGTGAAAAGTGTCTGTCATTCTTTTCAATTGGCCAAAGATTGTGGATTCAAAGTTGTCAGTCATATGATGCCCGATTTACCCAATATGGGATACGAACGCGATTTGGAAGGCTTTCAAGAATATTTTGAAAATCCATTGTTTCGCAGTGACGGCATGAAACTCTATCCGACATTGGTCATTCGAGGCACGGGATTGTACGAATTGTGGAAAACGGGTGCGTATCATAATTATACCCCCGATCAATTGATTGAATTGACGGCCAAAGTATTGGCGTTAGTGCCGCCGTGGACGCGTCTCTACAGAATTCAACGCGATATTCCCATGCCATTGGTGTCAAGTGGCGTCGAACATGGCAATTTACGAGAATTGGCATTGGCCAAACTGCGCGAATTGGGACTCCATTGTATGGATGTCCGGACGCGCGAAGTGGGCATGAAACAGATTCATTCCCAAGTGACACCCGATCAGGTCGAATTGATGCGACGCGATTATGTCGCCAACGGAGGATGGGAAACCTTTTTGAGTTATGAAGATCCGGCACAAGATATTCTCATTGGATTGCTCCGATTGCGCAAACTCTCACATACGGCGGCGTGGTTGAAGGAAATTACAAACGTACCCAGTAGTATGATACGAGAACTGCATGTGTATGGGACGGCCGTGGCGGTGAATGCACGAGATCCGACTCGATTTCAACATCAGGGATTTGGAGTATTGCTCATGGAAGAAGCCGAACGAATTGCACGGGACGAACACGGGTCGGAAAAGATTCTCGTCATTTCGGGGGTGGGAACGCGACACTATTATCGCAAGTTTGGATATCAACTCGATGGACCGTACATGAGCAAAATGTTGTATGATGATGATGATGACGACAACAAAGCGTGGCAGTAGTAATAGAAGTCAGTTCCGGTGTAGCAGTGGGTCTATAGTATTGTCTTTTCAACTAGAACTCATATCAGTGTGCTCATACTGGTAATGCAATTTCGCTGGTGAGTTGTTACGAGAAAGCTAGTACAATCGCTCCAACTCGACGCTCATGAAACCATCACTATCAAAGCATGTATTAGGATGAGCCTTGGAACCGTACTCAGCAAGGCACTTGCAAAAGATGGACTCGTCCCAATTATGAAGGCTGATTTCTGGCGCTCCCAATTCGAGCATGTCCTCCATGTGCGTCTGCATTTGGAGATCACCATCACCACAATACCGATTGAAGAACTCGAATGCCAATATCTCGCAGAATTGCATAAGCTTCAGTTCGCGCACCCGCTTGGTGTGGTTATTTCCGGTCGCAACAATCATTGCGGCCGCTTCCCCGCGTGAAACACCGCTTTCGACGGCATCCTCGTCGACGTTTTGAAAACCAAAGTACTCCAGTTCCTTGAGTACAGCTCTCTTGGCCATCTTTGTCAGGAGCTTCACCTTGAGGTCTCGCATGTACGCAAGGACATGTCGGAAGATCTCTCCATCGCGTTCAATGAAAAGTGCTTGATCATTCGAGTCTTTCTTGTTCCATGTCTCAGAGATCATCCGGGCCAACATTGTGTCTGGATACTGCTCAATGAGGGCCTTGGACACTGTAAACATGGTTCCTCCAACTTTCAACTCTACAGTCTTGGGTTCCGCCTTGGATTCCGTGCCCTCGAGCTGATTATCATTCACTTCGTCCCCAGCTGACTTCGTCGAGGTATCGGTCTCCATGCTTGCTTCAATCCTTCGGCGCTTGGCAAAGCATGCTTGAAGCGTTGCGAGGACGATGCTGTCGGTCGAGTGAACAATCTTATGGCAACGGCAAGATTGGATCGGTGCGCTTTTTGTGGTTGGATCTCGAGAGTCCACTCCGATGGATTCGGCTGCCCACGATGCCGGTCCCGTCGGAACAGAATGTTTTGGTATCGAACCATTGCGTTGAGTGGCTCGTAGGATGTGTATGCAGTGTATGCAGTACCCGTGGAACGATTGGATACCCAAAACACCATGAGAGTACGTCAATCGTCGAGTCTCGTGGGGTTGAGCGCTCTTGACGTACATCGTCGCAGTTTCGTGGCTTGGCAATCAAGAGGACGAGGAAACTAACACGGAGTAAACTATGGCACCTGTGTGTTTCTTGATGGGAATCACAAGGAGGAATCAACGAGTTTAGCAACTACCGTATGGATAATTGGTGTATTTATATAATACTAGGAGCAATCCCCAGGAGAAACCAAGGGGTCAACTATGGATCGAATGGATTCGATTCGATTCGCGTCAAGTGCTCACTCTTCGAGCAAGCAAATTTGAACAAATTGCGTTTTGGTGATTGCTTTGGGTTTGCCGCCGTCTCCGTGTCGTGGTCCGTACCGGTATCCATTGAAGTGACTCGACTCGTCACTCGACTCAGTCATCCACGTCTGAAGGAAAAGAAAAGACTTATGTCGTCTTCAGACGTGCGGTGGAGGTGCATCAAGGACGAACCGCTCCCAGCTCCTGGCCACACGGTATTAGCGGTTCTCACAATCCCCTATCACAACACTCAATCCTTCAAATGTACCCCTGTACTATCAACGCAAACACCCACAAGAGAAACACCCAATTCAAAAGCCCCCGAAGCCACAACGCTCCTGACGAGTGCAAGTTTTGCTCCCTCGAGAAAGAGTTTCGGGCCAGGCGGCATTACTCCAAGACACGGGCCAAGCACCTGAAGTCTCTGAAAACCGTCCGAAAAGATGACCACTTCTACAAATATGACTATGAGTTGGGAGTGGCAGATGCCATGCACGAAATGGATTTCGGATTGCGAATGGAATTCAGTAAGGAATCCGTGGTATTCACTAAGTCTTTGGCGTGGCCCATGATGTCCCGTGAATGGCCGGAGTGGGAAAGAGATGACGAAGCGGAGGAAGAAGAATCGCCAGCAACAGCAGACCAAGCAGAGAAAGAATGGTCAGAGACAGCAACGGAAAGAATCCAGCACCAAGAGGAGATCAGAGATGCATCAAGGCAATACCCCAACGAGTTTGTGCTGGTGGATCCCACCCCTGAAGATGAGCCTTCAGAGTTTTCATTTTCATTCGTTCATTGCAAAGATTGTGACAGTCAAGATGAGGAGGCTGGGTCGTTGGGATGGGATGTTCTGAGCGAAGGGGCAACTATCTGCTGTGCTTCTGCTGTTGCCGGACCGCCTTCGTATCGGGATGCGCTTGTTCGGGGGCTTGCTGCCAAGGCAAAGGCCAAGCCACCCAAGTAAGAATTCGACGATGATGACAACGACGATTGTTGTGATTTGGAATTCTCTTGGGGCGGTGCCAAGTGAACCCGAGGAGGACGCCCCAAAAGAATTTTCAAAGGCAATGCCAAAGCCCGCGGTCGTGTCGTCTGGCAGGCACCTGGCATGCCCCGCCGGGTTCGCAAGGCCCAGGCATGGTGCAGCGGGTCCTCGCAACCCCCATGTGGTGGTTTTTCCACAGGCAACAAAGCCATTCGGACTACCGAGACAATGTCCGGCAAGGAAAGGACGATACGGCGTATATTTTAATTAAAGTGATCAGCATCGCAAACATTCACAGGGAGCCATCTTGGTTTCCCATATTACTGCTGTAATAGATGAGTGGAGTGGTTCCCAGGAAGACCGCCAGCTAGCCAGATGTCCTGCATCGCAACCACACGCCGACCTCCGTAGATATCTTCCCCACACCAGCCCCCGTACTTGATTAGGCAATGACATGATGCAAGACTTCGAACAACTGGCACCTGATGAAATCCAGCAGACTCCGAAGGATACCCCCAGCAAAGGCCCATCAGAGCTCTTCTTCAGCATCCTTTTCCTACTGCTTTCTCTTGAAATGCTAGCTGGCCCCAGAAGCACGAGCCCTAGCTCCCCTCAAGCTTGGGAGTGCATCAAAAGCTTGGAGGCGAGGCCTCAGTACATGTATACCTCACAAGATATTGGGATTAATGAGGTTTCTGTGCCATTCGCATAGAGACTATCTGCCAAACCCAAGAAAGCAAAAGCGACCCCCATCTTCCCCTGGTTGAACGATCCAAATGCTTGCTGATACTGCACGGATGCGTGGAAGTAAGTGTTTTTAAAAGATACAAGTTCATGGATGGTCATTTTGAACATTTCGAGCAACATGTAGGGGAGCTGTGCCAAACTCAACATACATTGTACGCTGGGTCACAGTACACGTTAGCCATGATTTCCTCAACTGAACCATCAGCTCCAGCCAAAATGAAAACTGAGACTTCAGTAAAGGAAGTTCCAGCTTGGTTAAAAGAATACAACTCAGTTCGATTGGATGCTGTCAGTGTGATCCACCCAGAAGGGGACAGGCCATCTCCGTAGCTGTCTGAAACCACT
Organism: Seminavis robusta; assembly: GCA_903772945.1. NCBI lineage: Eukaryota > Bacillariophyta > Bacillariophyceae > Naviculales > Naviculaceae > Seminavis > Seminavis robusta. The sequence goes on from CAICTM010000800.1 coordinate 35,719, forward strand.
AGTCTATAGGTTGTGTTGGGGACAACATCGAGGACAAAAGAGTATAAGAAGAATGGAGTCTGAATTGCTCCAGCGGACTCTTGCAATGTTTCCCACCCACCAGTCACATTCATTTCCTTCTGCCAGATCCAGTTTGTTTCAGTTGGGTGAAAATCAGATTCAATGTTGAGTACAATGGTTTGATCAGGCGACTTGGCAAAACTTGGTGGGAACCTTCCTGGGAAAATAGGAGGCTCATTCAGGTCGGAACATGTAGACAACAGGGTCACATTTGCTGCACAGTCACACCACAGGGCAGAACAGAGGTGATCTGGGACAGTTCCCGACAACTGATTTCCATCCAGTCTCAGCCCCATTGATTCATTTAGTTGCAGGGGAAGCATTCCTGTAAAGCTGTTGTTGTAAAGATAGAGCTTTCTCAGTGAAGTCATGGAACCAACTTCATTGGGGATTGTCCCGGTAAAGCGATTTCCAGAAAGGTCCAGCTCAACCAATGAGGACAACAGACCAATCTCACTGGACAAATAGCCTGTAAAGGAATTTGAAGCCAGAGTGAGCCTCTCCAAGCTGGATATTGACCAAATCTCTGACGGAAGTTGGCCAGATAGGTTGGTTGCTCGCAACCAAACTTCTGTTAAGGACAACAGCCCAAGCTCCGAAGGAATGGGACCTGTTAAGGGATTGTAGCTCGCATCAAAGACAGTTAGACCAGCCATCATTCCAAATTCCGAGGAAAGTTGCCCTGTCAACTGATTGTTCTCCAACCAAATGATATCCAATGTACCCATGAGTGCTAGCTCTGTTGCAATTTGGCCTGTGATTTCGTTGTGGGCCAAGAATAACCAAGTCAGAGAAGTTAGCAGCCCAAGCTCTGTTGGAAGTTGGCCTGAGAGTTGGTTCCCCTCAAATGTGATCCGATTCAAAGCAGTCAGCTGTCCCAGCTCGGTTGCGACTGGTCCTGTAAACTGGTTGTAATGAAGCCCCATGTTTGTCAGGGAAGTCAACAGCCCGAGCTCTGAGGGGATCTGGCCTGACAGGTGGTCACTGTTGCCGAAATGCAGATATTCCAATGCAGTCAAAAGTCCAAGCTCCGAAGGAACTCTACCAGACAATTCATTGCCTTCTATGTGCAGCCATTCCAAGTGAGTCATTCTGTAGAGTTCACTAGGGAGCAACACTTCAATTGAAGTAGAAATCTTGTTCCAGCTCACCCCAACCCGAGCAAGGGAAGTTAACAGTATGATTTCAGGCGGTATCACAGGTGTCAGGCCAGGAAGGTCAAGATCTTCAACCCAAAGACTTGTGTATTCTCCATGGTGGTTCTTACATGGAAGAGAAGCAACACCAGCAGGGTATTCGGCGTAAACACCATTATTAAAGAAGGAAAACCCACTGGAGAACCACAGACACTCATCCACCATGTCATCCATCCACAATTCCCTTATCAGTTCGAACCAATTTTCTCCCTCAAAGGAGTAGTAGAAAGTGACCAGAGCAAAGAGCTGCATCTTCCTCCAATCCAGCAACTGGGTGATGTTTTGGTGATCTAACAGCCAGTCCCATGCTCGCCACTGCGGTGTCCCAAAAGTTTGCAAACTCTCCAGTGTGTGATCAGGCAGATCATCAAGCATGAAATCAAGAACTCCAGTCGGAGCTGACGAAGGAACACCAGAAGGCCGGGCCCCGTTGACTAGCTGCTTGCAAGAGTAGCAGTACACCGTTCGTCTGCCTGCGACTTGACTGGGTTTCCAGCGCTACTCCTAAATGCTTCATGACAGTGTCATTTTGCCACCCAAATGTCAAAACTACATGTATATGTACTCACCAATAGCTAGCTGATTCTTCAGAAAACGCAAAAACTATTGAATTCAGCAAAAACAACTCACAGGATCACATTCAACAGCTGAGGTGATCTGCTCGACCAAGCCATCAGCCCCAACAAAAACAAGCAAGATGATTTCTGTGAAAGGTGTGAATACTTCAGTAAATGCATACAGCATTGTTTGATTCGCTGCTGTCAGAGTGATCCATCCAGAGGGTATAAAGCCATTTCCCCAACTTTCCAAAACTGTGAGCTTATAGGTTGTGTTGGGTACAACAGTGAAGACAAAAGAGTAGAGAAAAAGAATTGCTTCGATTGAACCAGCCGATTCTTCCAGTGTTTCCCAAACTTCAGATGTATTGGTTTCCTTTTGCCACAACCAGCTTATCTGCTCTGGGTTTCCATCAGATTCTATGTTGAGAACAATTTGTTTGCCATCTTCCTCAGTTCTTTGTGGCGGGAACCTTCCTGGAAAAGTTGCGCGCTCGTCTAGGTCAGCACAGGTGGACACCAGGGTCTCATTTACTGTGCAGTCACACCACAGTGCAGAACAAAGGTGCTCTGGGACAGTTCCTGAAAACCAATTCCCTTCAAGTCTCAACCCCATCAATTCATTCAGTTGCTGGGGGAGGGTTCCTGTCAAGCTATTGTTGTAAAGATACAGCTTCTGCAAGGAAGACATGGAACCAACTTCATTGGGGATTGTCCCAGTAAAGCGATTTGCAGAAAGGTCCAGCTCAAGCAAGGAGGTCAAAAGACCAATCTCACTAGGCAGGGAGTCTGTGATGGAATTCTCAAACAGATAGAGACTCTCTAATGTAGTCACGGACCAAATTTCTGCAGGAATTTCTCCAGTGATGTCATTGTCTTGCAATGCCAGAGTTTTCAACGGCAGCAACCCAACCTCAGAAACAACTTGACCTGTCAAGAAATTTGTGCCTGCATTAAATTGGGTGAGATTACCCAGCATTCCAAAATCAGTAGAAAAATGTCCCGTCAGCTGATTTTGGAACACCCAAATGCCATCTAGAGAACTCAGGAGAGCTAGCTCTGTGGCAATTTGGCCCGTCAAATCATTCACAGCCATGTGTAACCAAAACAGTGAGCTCATCAACCCTACTTCTGTTGGGATTTGGCCTGAGAACTGATTATGATTCAGTACCAGCCACTCCAAACCACTCAAGCTTCCCAGCTCCGAAGGAATCTGCCCTGTGAACCGATTACTGTGGAGCACCAGAATTGCCAGGGCTGTCATGAGTCCAAGCTCAGAGGGGATACAGACTGGCGCCGCGCATAAGATTCATTTGACATTTCCAAGACTCGATTTTACGGTTATTTTACAGTTTCGAAAATGGGAACCCGGAAATGGTCATTTCGCGAAAATGACTGGTCGCATGCTGGTTCCCTCCACAGCAGAATAACAAAGAAAAAGAAAGAATTACCACCATGGCAACATTGTTGGCCAAATGGTCTCTAGCTTAACCAATACATTGATCTGATTGACTCTTTGCTAGGAGTAGCTCCCCAACACACTCACAGACACTCCCCTTGAAAAGAGTCAATCAACTCCAAGGTTTGTCATGGAGGTCAGCAGGAAAAAGCTGGCAGAATGTGTGGTTGATATCCTTGATGCCGACAAGAAAGACAAGGTCTCTCCCTTCAAGGACTGTTGGTTGACCATCGATGCCATCAAAGCAATCATCTGTAAGAGATATGATGTCGAGCCACAAGAAGTTAGTATCGAGTCATTGACCACTGCTATGGATAAACTCAAACAAAGCAACCAAGATACAGATCTCTATATCCACAAGGAATACACAAGGAAGCAGTACACCATTGGTGAAGGATTTCTGTCAACAAAGAAGAAGAGAAATCTTGTGTTCCTTTCCAGATCCAAGAAGTACAAGAGGATCCCATCGATTCCTCTAGGCAAAGAAACATGGCAAGACTTACTCCTTAGATCCCATGAAATTGTGGATGGCTCTCATTCTGACATCAAAGCAATGAAATCCTATGGAGAGAGATCCAGATCAACAAGAACCAGAGCTGACAGCCTTGGCGACATGGATAAGGAACTGGCTCTGGAGTTGAGGAGGCAGCCAAGGGAAACTCTCAATAACCAAAAAGGAAATTACACCACAACTGTTAGCACGGGGAATTTAGGGGGAACAACCGTTGTAGACGAGTCGAACACAGACTTACCGCAACCAAATGACGATGGACGTAAGAGGCAGCAATCAGAGACGGCACAAACTCCGCCACGTTCGAAAAAGCAAAACCAGGAAGAGACACCGGTAGCGCACCATCCTCGTACTCGCACCGACAGCAATCGCACCGACAGCCATCGTCCTGGTAGCCCGAAACCAAATCCCATACCATTTGAGCCCAGAGCCGTAAACGGTGGTACTGCGGCTCGCCGTAGTCCCCGTGCTGCGGCTCGCCGTCGCCGTTCATCACGGGAGTATTTACAAGCGTTGGTTGGACACGTTGATTTAGAAAAGGACGAGCTCGGCGCTGACGACTCTCCGGCCAAAGATAACGTCTCACAGCTTGAAAATACCGTCTCACAGCTCGACGATGACGAATCCATGGCAAAAGATGGCGGCTTCGTACCCAAAGAAGATGACGACTCCGCGCCCAAAGATGACGACTCGGTGCCCGAAATAATTCCTGGTCCGTCAGCTTCCAAAGACGACGACTCGTTTCTTGATGACCAGTCATTCTGTCACAGTCAGGTTCCCTCGGTTGGCTCCGTTGCCGCTGCCTACCGTAAGACTCGGCCGCATTCTCCTCCAAGGATTGGTCCGGAGAGGCTCGAAATGGAGAAGTTTCGGATCGTCTTCAAACCATTGCCGAATCAATCCGTCAAAGATTGTTTGGAGGAGCGTGTCCAGCAGCTGCGAACTGCTATTGACGACTGGAGGGAGATGCCGTCAATCCTTGTTGGTACGGACCAGGAATTCGAAGAACTCTCCATTAGTGCAAGACAATCCATCACAAACAAAGCAATCTTCCTATGCAGAGCTTACGAAGTGGCTCTTGACGCCATTCCCCGGTACGACTGGACTTGGGAAAACAGCATCAATCTTGCCGTCAAGGCTTGCCGAAACGGCGGTAATCGCGCATACAACCATTGGAGAGTTGTGTACGAAATCCAACGGTACTTCAGGCGACACGACGGTTTCATGCCTCCACGAAGAACAAATGGCAAAGGAAGTGTTGAGTTTTTCAGTGTGTTCCCAGAAGCTCCCATTATGCTGTATCGTCATTGCAAGAAGAATCTGGAAAAACTCACCTGCGAGTTCGCCCAGCGGTATCTGATTGACACCGTAGTCCCTCACTGCTTGGAGAAGTGTAATCATGAGCTTGCTCTCTCTGGCATCAAGCCACTCAACAAGGATCAGTTCCTCGCCATGGTTCGTCTCAAGTCGATCTCTGTCTCCACTGCATGGCGTTGGTTGCGGCTCCTGGGATTCGAGTACCGTGAGAACACCAAGACGTATTATACTGACGGTCATGAGCGTCCTGACAACGTGGCTTACCGCAAGAAATTCATCAAACGGTACTTTGAACTCGAAGATCGCTGTTATCGCTGGGCGCAGGTGCCCGCAACTGCCGCCATGGAGCTGGAAGCCAAAGGATTCCTGGCGGCGGACTCGAAACACTACAAGACATACGAGATCGAAGAAGATTACGAAGAAGTTGAGATGCGTGAATACCACATTGACGCCAACCATGAAAAACTCCTTCAATTCGTACCTGAGGAGCAGCGCAAGTTTGGTGGAGGACTCAAGCGTGACTTTGACTCCACTCAGCGTCCAGTCATCATCATTGGACAAGACGAGTCTGTATTCATGCAGTTCATCGTTTCGAAGAAAGCTTGGAGCGTTGACGGTGAGCAAATTCTCCGAAAGAAGAACGACGGCCAAGGTCTTCATGTGAGTGCCTTCGTCTCGGATGCTTTCGGAATGGATCCAGATATTTCGGAGTGGCTTGAAGAAATCAATGAGCAGTGTAGAGGAACGGAATATATCTCCAAGGAAGCGGCCACAATTGAGCTTGGAAATCCGTCCAAGCGGCCAATTACCAAAGAGGCAGCCGAAGAAATGTGCAAATCCCCATTCATGCGTTGTATCCAAATCGGCCAAGGACACGACGGATACTGGAACGGCAACCGAATGAAGATTCAGTTCGAAGACGCCGTTAACTGTGTCAAGGTGATGTTCCCAGGTCATGATTTTGTCTTCCTGTTCGACCAAAGCAGCGGCCATACAAAGAAGATTGACGGAGGCTTGGACGTCAACTGCATGCTGAAAGATCATGGTGGCAAAATTTATATGCGGCCAACCACACTTGGCGAGGGATGCATTGGATCATTCGGGCCATCACAATATCAAGTGGGAGACGAACAAGAGCTCATGTGGGAATCCGATGAAACCAAGTTGAAGCCTGACGACGGCCCTTGGTACCTCACCCCCGAAGAACGGATGGCCCAGCGGTATGATGTCCTCTACGAAGACGAGGTCAAGCCAAAGACTGCCGCACAACTTCGTAAGGAAATTGCAGCTCACCGCAAAGTCGATCCCAAGACGCTTGATAAGGGCAGGGGCTGTTTGAAGAAACTTCAAGCTGAAGCCGAAAAGGATGGGATTCCTTTCAATACTTTCGTTAAATCCACCAAGAGCGTCCCAAAGACTGTCAAAGAAATGAGGGCGGAATACCAAGCTGCCGGCAAAGAGTTGCCGCAAGGCAATCTCACAAAGAGCGCTTTGCAAGAGCGCCTGGCGGAGGCGGGACTTGACATTTACAAGGAAGAGCCCCGAATCAAGACTTCTGGATGGGTGGGTCGGGCGAAGGGACTCAGTCAGGTCCTCTGGGAAACGGGATGGATCAGCGAAGAGGACCATGCTGAAAACAAATATCACAAAGAACCGGCCAAGGCCGACTTGGATGAGGATGGCAACATCAAGGAAGGACATGAACGGTGGATCTTGTCACGGCTCATGGCAAATCGTCCTGACTTTGCCAGTGAAATGACCGATCTGGAACACCTTGCGAAAGAGCTCTCAGATAGCAACTGCACTGTTACCGTCGTCTTCACGCCAAAGTATCATCCAAACATTGCGGGCGAAGGAGTCGAAGACACTTGGGGCTTCTCGAAAAGATACATTCGCCGCATGCCAATGCACCGCCGTATCAACTTCAAGAGTTTCATTGCAGTCGCCAACGAGGCTCTTCGCATGAATGATGCTGCAAGAACCATGCGTTTCCGCCGCAAGTGCAGGAAGTACATGCTTGGATATCGGTCGATCAACAACGAAGTCATGCATGTGCCGGAAGAAGGAAGCATAATGTCCTTCAAGGATCAGCTTGACAAATACGCCAAGGAGTATTACAAGCCCACCGAAGCTCAGATCAAACAACACGGCTTGAATATCACCAAGCGCACATGCAGAAAGAAGCCACAGATTGGTCCCAGTGTCACTCGTCGCAATTTCAAGACAACTGCGGAATGGGAGATTGTTGAAGCCTATTGGTTGGGCTATGATCGAATCAAGCAAGCAGAGGCACGCCAACCAAAGACTGTTCAAGACCGGTTGGAAGTATCTAGGACGGAAGAAGTGGACATGGTTTCCATTCTGAAGGAGAGACTTGTCCACAGATCAAACTTGGATACAGGCTTGGGCTCCATTGAAAATGAGTTGGAGATCTGTCTGGCCAGGAAGGCTGTTGTGGAAGAGGATGATGTTGTTGATACTGAAGATACCACTCCATTCTTTGGTTGGGATGAAGAAGAAGGAGGAGGAGAGGTAGAACAAGAATAGATAATTCATAGTAGTAGCCATTCAATATGGAAGTCTTCTTGTTGTTCCTGCGTCGCGCCGTTCGTTCGTTCGTTCGTTGGCTCCGTGAAGAGGTTCCGTGGAAGAGCCAGTGGAAGAGCCAGTTATAAGTCATCGATCCGTCGAACGGAAGCGTTCCTTCCAGCGCCATTGTCGCTTGTTGTTGCATTAACCGTAGCCGCTTGTTGTTCAATATGGAAGACTTCTTGTCGCATCGTTCGTTCGCTCGCTCCGTGAAAGAGCCAGTGGAAGAGCCAGTCATCGATCGATCAGGTGTCATGGTCGCTCCGTGGAAGAAGTCATCACCGAATCCGTCGGCCGATTGATCGAACGGTCGATACGACGATCGGCCGCTACTGCCGCTAGCCAAACAAGAGGAGCCTGTCATGGTGGTGAGTAGTAGCCTTTGAGTAGCCGCTGTAAAGAAGAGGAGTAGCATCATCTTGATAGAGTCAATAGAGAGTAAAGAAGAAGAGGTATCGAAATAATGAAAAAGAAGAGGTGTACGAGTGGCTTGGATCGATCGATCGATCCGAGTGATGTCAGTTGAGATTAAGGTTAAGGCTATATGTCCCTTAAGTCTTTTCGCGGAACGTTCCAGGACGTTCCGGGTCGCGTACCGGCAGCCGGCTTGCGTTTGCGTCAATAGCCTCGATACAGCCTGTATGACCCGACAGGTGTTCATTTTGGCTCAACCACAGAGTTTCCAGAGCTGCCATGAGTCCAACCTCTGTAGGAATTCTTCCGCTCAACTGATTGGTTTCCAGGTTGAGCGATGTCAAGGAAGTCATTTCATAGATTTCAATTGGGAGCATATCATGCAATAATCCAGAAATCTGGTTCCATCCCAGCCCAATCTTAAGCAAGGAAGTCAAGAGAGTAATCTCGGGTGGAACATGTGGTGCAAGACCAGAAAGATAGAGATCTTCAACCCAAAGACTAGTGTATTCTCCAAGGTGATTGCACGGAAGAGAAGCAAAGGAAGGAGGATATTCCGTATAAACACCATTCTTGAAATAGGAAAAGCCACTGGAGAACCACAGACACTCATCCAGCCTATCATCCATCCATTTTTCTTGGATAGGTTCAAACCAGTTATCACCTTCAAAGGCAAAGTAGAATGTAGCCAGAGCAAAGAGTTGTGTCTTCCTCCATTCTGGCAATTGGGTAATGTTTTGGTGGTCCAACAGCCAGTCCCATGCTCGCCACTGGGGTGTCCCAAAAGTCTGCAACCTCTGCAAAGTATAATTTGGCAGATTTTCCAGTGTGAAATCCAGAATTCCAGTTGGGGCCGAGGAAGGAACTCCAGAAGGTTCCAAAGAACCAAAGGCCGTTGGTGTGACTGTGTGACGTCTGATTGTAGTGACTGGATCCTTTCCTTTTCTTGTCCCAACCACAGTGCCGGTGACTATGGCACCCACTACGATCATCATGGCCAGAAACAAAATATACAATTGGTTCTGCCTCTTCTTGCTTTGTTGTCTTTCCTCAACCGTCTGCAAATCTACAGGACTTGCTGGTGGCATCATTTGGAGCCTGAGATACTCAGAATCCTCCACAACAAGATTTGCCACTGCTAGCTGTTGATCATTTGTTGCATCATTGCTGTTTTCAATGTTGTTGGCTAACTCATGTGCAATAGAGTCTGTTTGACCCTGATCTATCTGCAATTCTTCATTGTCATCTGTGTTGGGAGCAGGAGCACCAAGGAGCGAGTATTGAACACTACTGGTACGCTGCAACACTTCTCCTGGTGATCCCATGTAGGCCCCTGGACGAGGAAGCTGTGGACTTCCTTGGCAAGTTCCGGATACCAGCTGCCCTGCTGTGGATCTGGGAGAGTTGATTCCACCATCAGTTGGCCTACTGCTGCAGCTGACTTTCTCCAGCTTAGCTGCCTCGTTGATTTCTGTTGCCATTTGCATGAGTGTGTGACCGCCATCAGCAGACCTGTTGTTGCTAAAGTTTTCCAACTTGGCTGCCTCATTGATTTCTGTTGCCATTTGCAAAAGATTGTGCTCCTCGCCTTGTGCGCGGCTCACATTTCCTTCTAAGAGCTCACCGGCTGCCACACTGGCTCGCCCTGTGGCAGCATCTTGCTCTTGAATAGAGCCGATTGTTGTTGGTTGTTCTGAGTTGTGCTCATCACGATGGCAAGATTGGGTGGCAATGGATGTAGCTTGATTCGTGGGGGGCTCCTTGTGTACTTTCTCTTGGGCTGTGCTAATAGCACTGGCTTCTCCAGCTCGATACTCTGCCACCTTTTGCTCAGATCTTTTCTCACCATTACCCAGCACCACAGAATCACTTTCTTCTAGCTGGCTCCCTGTGGTGGGCTCTGTTGTGTGCTGCCCATAAACAGTTGGAAGGGCAGGGGGGACCAGAGCTTTTGACTTTTCCATTTGACCTTTTGTTGGCAAGAAGTATAACAATCTGTGTGGCTTGTGTTCAATTTTAGCTTCTTGCAATACTGGTAGCTCCTGGATCTCTTCTGCTGACCCATCCGGGACGCCTGAGCTCGCTTCAACAACAGAATCATCACTCCTCGACTGGAAGGTATTCATAACTTCGGCATCTTCATCTCGATTGATGTCATTATTATCATCACTGCTATTGTGCTTGTTTGAGTCTGACGTATTCATGTTGACTCCTTTGAGCCTCGGGGCAAGATGATGTGCCACAGCGGATTGGAATTCTTCCCGTTTGTCTTCACGGTTTTGTTCTCAAGCTATAATTCGCCTGAGCTTGCCCGCTTGCTTTCAAATTGCTCGCCTCGATATAATGAGGGGTTCTGAAGTTCGGCAGTTTGTTGTGGGTTGTGGTCCGCTCAAGGTCTCAGCTTGCTTTGGCTCAGCTACGAGCACCATCGAAGTCCAATAAAAAGCTTCTCAGGATGGCTGCATGGTGTTGCTGTTGCATCCTTGATTCCATTTATTTGATCCATTCCATTTACCAAGAAGCCAGTGAGCAACCACGGATCGTTTCCAGCACGAAGGAATGGCTTAAAAAAAAAAAAATAACGAAGTTTTATTATTTAGGCTGCACCTCAATAGACCACCCGCTGAACGGAGCCATATTGAACCGGAGTACCTCAGACGTACAAGGACGCCCACATAGGAACCGGCCTAGTGCAAGCCCCCCACCGGAGAAGTTTAAAAACTCCGGAGGGTGCTTTGCAGCTAACTATCTACCCTTGACTGGATTGCCATCTCTACGGCAGGACCCCTTCCGTGCGTAGTTACCCTGTGTCATTGTTCTGCATTGTGCGTGCATGCTCGTCCCTGAGTGCCTTGTCGACGACGGGCAGCCAATTGGCAAGCCACGCTTTGATGTCGCCTGGGCCCTTTGCATTTGCTCGTCAAGCGGTCGCTTGAAGATAAAGTCCACCAGCTCCACTGGGATCAGATCCGCTTTCTCGTAAATGAGTTCCACCTCCCGCTGAGCTGTTCGTGCTTCTTCTTCCACTGGTCTTCCCTGTCTTTGCCATGCCTGCAGCATTTCGATCCCCCACAGGTTCCACCACTGCTGGATGAGCAGTGAGGCTAGGTTGGTGACCCAGAGCTGCCCTGTCTTGGTTGTCTCCTGGGAGCCGACCCGATGCAGATATGCATCTTGATGCTTAGCCCAGTGCGTGGACAAACGTCCTCTCAGGAAGTTGTCCCAACCAATGAGATTTTGAGTGTCAACGAGGTCCCTATACCTGTCAGGGTAGTGCCATGGGTGGAGGAATCGATCTTCAAAGTGGTATTGTAGTCCATCCAGAGCAATTTCCAGGAGGAAGGGGTCTGTGGAATCCTTGCGCAACCTTGTGCTGATCGCTCGTTGCATGGTCCCTCGCCACAAGTCCACGTCAACATGCGGGCATCGATAAACATGGGTTTCAGTCTCGTGATCACCGCCACAACGGGGACAGTGGTGATCATACTTGGGGTCATCCCGGTGGACCGTTTCCAACTGGCAACAATTGAAATAGGAACTTCACAATTGTCGGTTTGTGGATCTCATGACGGTTGACAGCTCGACCATGGGCTGTCCAATCAACCAGTGCAGGGGTGTCCTCGTCCCAGTCGGGATTCAGTTTGACAATGTGATCGAACAGGGGCTGGTCGTTCCTGAGATGCCGCAGTGTTCTGGGGAGCTTGTATGTGCATGTTCCTTGGGAAGGTGCAGCTGGGCCAGGTTTGCCGGAAATCGGAGTACCTTGGAGTGATCCTGTTTGATGTGTCTGGTCATGTAACTGCCTGCCAGTTTGTCAGCTCTGCAATTCAGTTGTGCTTTTAGGGGTAGTGTTTCGATGGCCTTGTGCTTGTCCTGGTGCGATTTGATGTGCTCCATTTGGGCACTGTGACTGCAGCCCTGAACGAATCCTCGATCTGCTGCAAGACATCCCAGTCGGAGTCCAACGAATCATTGGGGTACCATCCCTCATACTCGAGACAGCTAGCGCACTTGTTCGTCACAGACTCATTGTCGCATAAGTGTACATAATTCTTCATGCTGGTCTGATCGTAGAACTCCAGCAATCGTCGAAGAAGGCAAGTAGGGGAATAGAACGCCATAGGCCTCCGCCCTGTATGAAGTCGGAACCATACCAAAAACTGGACCAGAACACCGAAGCACAATTTGGCCGCGGTTGTCTGCCAGACCCATGCAAAACTCGCCTTACCGGTTCAATGTCTAGTGTCTGCAGCCCCATCGCTGGCTACCCAGAAGGGCATGGCTGTG